>JAQGBW010003492.1:0-16164 GCA_034698625.1 Julus scanicus
TTTGTCAACATGAGTGATTATTTTGTTTTTGACACGCCATACTTTCAGTGGCGGTGAATAAACCGAGTAGTACCAGATAGGGTAGTACGAAAACCACTTCGCGTGACCAGACATATTGGAAGTTAGCCCGGATTTCTGGAAGAATCGGATATCCCAGACTCATTTCAATGCAAATTTGGCCAGACACACTGATTAGGCGATTCTCGGCTTAATTAGCCGCGCCCGTCGCTCCTAATTAGCGACGCAGAGCAGATGCCCTTCATTTGCATCCCATATGCGTCCTCGATGTTGATTTGGACGCTTTTTTTTATCTTCCCCTGTAAATATTTATCAGAAATTAGCTCGAGCCTCTGCAGGCCTACTTCGGGCACGACGTTGACTCTTGTGATTAAAATTCAAGCCAGAGACCAGATTCCGCATTTGCATATTAATTTCATCATTTGGCGTCGAAAAGGTTAGCCTGATAAGACACATGCCTCAGCGAGCACGAGCAAATCCCGAGAGAAGTAAGATTTCACAGAAGGTGTAGCCGTGCTCAAAAATATGCTCTTAGGGCCGTTATAGGAGGCGGGATACGGACACCAGAGTGAGTTCGGTTTGCTTGACGACCACCTGGGGAATGCCACGTGACTCTTGCCGAATTCAATTTGCTCCGGGAGGCGTTGGTGACACATTGCGGCAGGAATTTGTATGTTATGTGCAATTTGCGCTGGCATGGCAGTTGGATGCTCTGGAATCGATACCACGGTGATTGCGGTGCTTAGATGATAGGGGTGTTGAAGTTGCCAGTTTACGCCCAAGGGGTGCATAGTGTTTTTTCGCGGGTCTGATCTCCCCAGGTGAAGAAATGCCCAGCGCCATCTATGTTACATTTTTCACAACTGATCTTACAGCATCTTAGAAAACTAATGAATGCCTGAGAAGGGAGCAATGGGAAAAGCGGCAAACTGGACAAGAAGAATACTCTTATCTTTCTACCAGATGAAGACGAAAATAGACAAAGTCTAACAACTGTTATGGCAGCACCTTGCTATTCAGAGCTGGGCCTGGCTCTCTAGAAACAAATAAGCGAGTGATTAAAATCAGAGGGGTAGAGGAGAGTTGCGATTTGCGTGGTGATGGGGTTAATGACAATCCTTAAGTGTTCTCGACCTGCACAGCTCTGGTAGGCTTCAGACTGGGTAGGTAGCTAACTGTATCTATAGAAGAATGGCTACGATTTATTGGAGATCGAATAAAGCTATGTGAAGCCATATAGACACCAGTCTCAAAGGGTTAGCTACTCAATCAGAATCACATTTTTAATACAGACTAATTTTAAGGCATATTTTGTGACTGAATTTGTAAAGAAAACGAGCATGAATAACGAGCATGTAAAGTGTCTTAATGGAGTTAAAATTCTGCCAAATTCGTGATTTTGTCATGCATTGTAAATACGTGATTTTGTCTAAGGTCAAGTGTTTACATTGTGAGATTTGTGCAGGGTTTTTAGTATAGCAGAGATTTTAGTACTGTGCTGCGTTGAGTGCATGACCTTGATACACACTGATGAGTGCGCTGACTTTTCCACATCAATATTCGCATGATGCCATTAGAAAATAAGCACTAACAAATATAAGTGAGGGAAAAAACCTTATTCCGGCTCAGCACCCCCTGGCGACATATTATCTTTTAACAGATTATGTGCAGATCTTCACGTGCTACCTTGCACCATATACATTTAGCATTAAGTCAAAATGGCCACTACACCAAGTAGTGACCTGGGCTGAAACCGTAAAATGGGCGCCCAATTATAGCGAAAATGCCATGCTTAGCGCTCATACTCCAACAGGGAGTCCTGAATCTGAATAAATTTGATTACCAGACCTTATGGTAAGGGTTAAAGGCCCAATGGGACTCGGCCCATCTCGCCAGTTGTTTTATAATTTTGTTTGTTTTGAAGTTATGGGGGTGGTTTATTAAACTCTGTAGAGCAGCCAGGTATGGGGGTTATGGTTCAAGGCTTACGTCACATATGGCATAACTAGGCATAAAGATGTCCCTCATGACCAAACTTCTAGTACCAGGTTGCAGGATGACAACATGCTACTGTACACTTTCAAAAAACCAAATTGCTTAGTGTTAAATGCATGCACCCGAACACATTTTCTAGTATCTGCCTAACATTTGTCAAAAGTTTGTTGTAAATTATGTTTAAGAAGTTGGCGACACATTGATCAAGTTGAGACCATCATTCTTGATGGGGCGTAACTGGCGGAGAGTTTATCACATGTGTTTGCACAATGTCTGAAGTAGTTTTGTTCATTGGGCCATTACTGACATGTAGCTTACTTTTGTCTGTCCGTGGTGGAAAAATCAAATATTAAGTATGTATGGACAAATATACTAACACGTAAAACATGCGTTTTAAATGGACTTTATCAGACCTTAATATTTTTAAAAGTTCATGATTATAAAGAAGGCATTTATTCTGCTAGCCTAATTGCCAATTAGCACATGTCAATTGTGTTCAGATTCTTATGGGAATCAGGAGTCCAGGACCCTAGTTTCCCAATAACCGAAGTATTATTGTGGCGATTAAACCGTTAAGGGCCGTTCAAAAAGGACGTCCTCAAGAGAAGGGGGTCCGCTGCCATGTGGACAGGGGGAAGCCATTATGGACGTCCACTAATGATGGTATTTTGCAGTTTCTGGTTTTTCTGTTCAATTGAGCTTTAAAGGAAAGGTCAGTGAAAAGGGAACTGGAAGCCAGAAGTTCCAAATGTACTTCAATTTTCAAAAGTTCGGGAATTATGTAAACATTTTCTGGACACCCTACTTTTGACAAAACTTAAGGACGATTATTAAGGAACAAGGAAGAGGGTTCTGGGACAAAATTAACACTGTGTAGACGGCGGGTAAGTGGGGCTCAATTTTTGTAGGGATTTCGGTGACGTCCTTTTCGAATGTCCCGATGGTGGCGTCACATTTTTCAAGCCCCATCATCCCCGCAGCTGCAACATTGACGGTTGCCGTCATGACATCATCAATGTACGGCCCTCGAGTGCCATCACTTCCTTCGCTTGTGCTGTTTCCTCCGCTAGGGCAAACGTGACACGTTTGGCGGGCTTGAACACGTTGAAGGAATTTGTGACGCCACTTGGGAGCTGAACCAATTAGTGTACATGCAAACGCCATCTGCATACAAAAGCCGTTAATATACTTTTTACATCCACTCGGGTCGCTGCCGGATGCATTAAAGAGGTGTTTTCTGAAAGCGCCTGAAAAGGCACGCGCATGAATCGAGAAAATGCGACTTTGTTGCGAAGATATGCGTAATGGATCCGTTTAATGTTGTTACTCCTTTGTTGGCATCTGCATGCGAAATTGCAATGCTAATGAAGTTGTAACACGTGCGCGCTCCTAATAGAGACGGCGGATAATACACCCTTTCTTTGCCGATTCTATTATCCCAGCTGCGGATTACTAGGCTGTAACTTTATGTTATTACGGCAATAAGTATGGGACGCGAACTATCAAACCACTGGGGTGCAAGGCCCTTCCCACTCTATACAGGGTGAGGCAAAGTCACTGGCTGGTTGCTTTTGATTTAATGGGTACAATGACTGGTAGAGAAATGGCGCCCTTCAATGTTATCGAAATTCAAGCCATTTCATTCGAAAACCTAGAAAGGGACCTATAAATAAAGACGTCAGAAAAATTACTGGTATCGTTGACACCATCAGATATAAAAAAACAATTCACTAAAAATACTAAAAAAAATTCTTGGCTCTTTTGAAAAGTATTGAGGAATTAGTCGTGGGCGTGATCCTTGGGAATATATCGATTCGTCAATCAAAATGATTGTGTAAAGACTACCGGAGAATATTATGAGCACATTTGATAATGTATTTTTGTTCGTACACTATTGTTTTATGCAAGTACCAAGTTTCATTTAAATCGAAGCATTTTTCACAAAGTTGTGATTTTTTTAGTGGGTTCTACTCTTGTATTCTTATATTCTCCCAGTGTACTTGCATGTACGACTGCATTTGTACAGCAAATATAAACATATGTATATGTGTACTATCGGTTATTACACTGTACGTGTGTATACATATATCCGATCAATGTTTAATCTTTTTTGTCACTATATACTACAGTATTAATATACATTATGCAATTTTAGGGGGTTAATTGTAGCTATTGTAGTTAATGTTTTAGTGCATTCTTTCTATGGTATTATTGCTGCTTTATTGCATTCCTTAAAATGAAGTTCAATAAAACTTGACGAAATATTACTGCATAAGCATGTGGTTTTAATGCCATTGTGTACTCTCGTTTTCGGTATATCAGAATTCTGCAGTTTTGAGACTTCCATAATCCTCAAGAAATCTTAGCTTCAAGAACAATTCCTATCTTAAGAAGTACATTTTTAGAACGCCTGCGCTTAAACATGAACCTAAGGGTTCATAAACATTTAACTTACAGTCTGGTCTATTATGAACAACTGTTTATCGTCGACTTTCTTGATATTGACTAGCGGAAGTCAAGTTTCCATATCGCCATTGTATTCTGGTATGTTATTAAGTAAGGGAATTTGTCGTGACTTAGTGGCCATCCACATCTCCCTTGAGCACAGCCTGGTCATGACGAAGATAGGGGGCAATCTTCCATTTTCTTTGTTTAATAGTTTCGTCGTAAAAACTGTTCTTGTTGATGAGCAATAAAGGCTGAAAGTTTTTTTCTCCGGTAACCGGATTGGTTGCCAACTGCTTTTTGGAGCACCTTCAGACAGCCAAGGTGCTCATAGCTTTAACCGTGTGTACGACGCGACATGGGGTTTTCATTAAACTAAATGGTCATTCTTTGTATGTTTTGATGGGCTTCCGTGCTCCAGTCTCGTGATGGAATAGCTTAGTGGTGTACTCTAAAAATCTCGGTAATGGATGCGGTTTCTATTAGAATGTATACATTTTTTAACAGGGACAACTGGGGATGGCCTCGGGGAATAAGGTCATTAGGGCGCGTGGTTTGCGTGCATGGCGAGATGCTTGTTGCGTGAAAACTGTGAAGAAACATGTCTGTCATGAAAATGGATTTTGTTGTGTATCCGTCTGCATAGTAAAATTATGAGTTTGTCTAGCGCCATTGCACGGATTTTTCAGAAGTTTTCAACATGTTTCGGTCCGCTGCTTATGTTGGTTACTGGCGCTCTTGGTGTTCCTTTCAATCTTTGGCACACACTAAGTACAATTGTATTTTTTGGCAAATTTTGTCCGCAACCTTGCCGTCCAAGTACTCAAACTGGTTGTTGTGTATCATAGATTTAATGGACATAAGACATGGACGCAAATTCCACGTTTTATTTGTCAAAAACATAAATATTTTGGCCTGATTTATAAGTATATTTACTTCATATATAGATAATAAATTCTGGCGTTAAGGTTACGAAAGGTTTACTCGAAGGTTGTCAAGTGCTTTGGCAGTTGAAAATTTCAGAACTTTTATTCTTTAAACAATTCATTTATTATGTTCGTTTTATGTATATTGTAACATCTATTCAATTTTATGTCGTTCATCGACTTGATTGTTAACAATAAAGGAGTTAATTCCCTAATGCACTTGCTGTGTGTAAAAATAATAAATAAATAAATAAATATTTCTCAACACGTTCGCTGTCATTGCATATACAGTGTACACACTCAAATACAATTACGAAGTTCTGTATACACGCTCTGATATTGATTATTAGTGACATTTTAAATCACATCAGTCGTGATAGTCGTCTTCCAATAGTTTACTAAATGTTTTACAATAGCTGTGCGTGGTACACGATATTGTTTTCGGGTATCATGGTTTTACATACTAATTATATATATAAAATATTATAATTGTTTATCATGGTACTCTGTGACAATTTTAGCACTTTATGTGTGCCTTGAATTAAAAAGAATTGAAAATTAGCGAAAATAGAGCAGTACTATCCTGCCGGTGTAACCTAGTGTTTGTAAAATGGTCAAAAATTGACATTTTACATGCTCACCTTTACAACTTTTGCGTTATTTTGTGTGTCGTGTGTTGCAAATGTTCAAGTGTGCTACCCCTTCAAATGCTGCAATCACTACGAACACGCTAGTATGTGAGGTTTGCCAACTTCAGGGCAGTCAATAAGGCTGGTTCTACATATATAGTAATTTAACGAGGATGTTTCAAAATCCATTAGGTAATATAAAAACGTGCGGCGTGCCTTAATTTGTGTGCCGCGTGCTGAAAAGTTTGAGAAACAATGAGAATGTGGTGCAACAGTGACTTTATATTTGCCTATATATACAATATGTTAGTAACAAGCTTTTGTTTCTTCAATGTCCAACACGCTTTACAGCTCAACAACATGCATCATGTGAAAAGGGGTTGTATTTGGTCATCTGTAACTCGGACCCAAAAATATGCTGTGATCAGTCATATATTCCTTTGCGCTAGAATAGTGAAGTGGAAATTTAAGAAATTTCGCCATGCCACGTAGCCTCATTTGTTTGTTAACTCAGAAACGCTTCTTCGTGCAACAATAAGGCAAATGGGCCGCGTTTCCAGAATAGCATCTATTACACAATGGAAGGCGGATATAATGGCAAAACTTGCAAATGAAATCCCCCAGATATTTAATTAACGCTGGCTATAATTACGAGCCACCCATCTTGCCTCCGTGCAAAGGGAGTTCCGCACGACTTAATTGATTCAGCTTTCATTTCATTCCTTGTAAGCTTTGCCTCGCCATTGTTTAAATTGGAACTGTTTGCAGGGCAACGTATTTCGCGATTTTATTAAAATAATTTTGCACTTAATTATGTCCTTTGAAAGCAATTTATTAATTCTGGCTTTAAACGTTTTAATTTCCTACTTCGGTGCCTCGTGTGCCTGCAGTGCTGGTAAATTGGTTTCCACGTGCGAGGTGTACTGTTTATAGCAAAAATACGGAATTCGTGGTTTTACAGCTCTGGAACATTGCAATAGAGATCAGTCATGGCAAAGTAAAATGTGGGTCACAACATGCAACAATCAAGCGATTTAATTGAAAACGTAAGACGACTCTTTATTAAACAACCTTGGAACTCCACCAGGGAATCGTTATGCAAAGGAATTCTTTTTCTTGTCGTTGTTCATTTATAAAACTAAAAAATGCTCAGGAAAAACGAGGAAAGGAGAAAGATTTGTCAGAAACACCTACTTATAAAGTATGGGGACTTGAAAAAAACCATTTAAATTCCAAGTATACGGTAACGAGTCTTGCTTCCTGTTATTGCTCCATATAATGTTTTAAACATGATATAACTTTAAACAAATGGAATGAAAATTCATCATGTGTTATAAATCCAGAAGTTTAATAAATTTGACAAATTTACTCTAATCACCACAAAAATTGGTCAAATCAGTTTGTCTTTTTTACATGTGCGACCACAGAAAATTAAAAATAACTAGAATTTGTAAAATTATTATTAATAATTATTAGTATTAATCTTGTGTTATCTTATTTTAACTAATTTTATGTTTTATATCATGTAGTTACTTGTTGCATTATGTGCAACTTTCGAAATTTTTTAAAGTAGACTAGAACTTCCTTTTTTTAATTTTAGGTTTCGTTTCGTTTTATCTAGGATTTAAGAATCCGAAACAGCTCCTCTTATACTATTTATGAGTTCACCTTCCCTTTATTCTAGTAATTCAAAAAAGGACTTATACACGTGAATAAATTTAAACATATTGCTACGAACTAAATTATGTATGCACATTGTTATCCATTCTTTTCCAGCTCCTTACGTCTTACGTTTTACATCTTTTCTTTTTAGCTTGTCTATATCTAGCTGCTAGCCTGCATTGTATTTTACCTCTATTTGGACAAATCTATTATCGAATTTTGTTGCAGCCCTGTCTTGTTAGTATAACCCTTTCCCATTACTCGTTCTTCATTTCCTTTTTCCAATGTCTCACATTCCACTCGCTCTCGAAGTAATGCTTACATTCAAATGGCACACGTTGGGATATTTTGTGGAATTTCTGGTATTCGACACACAAAAAAGCCAAGGTGAATGGAACATTGATTAAACAAGGTGCTTAATTACAAGATAGTAGGCGACCCTTGACAACTGGGCTGCTTCACATTTTCAACCGGATTCCCATTTTGCCAAATTTCGTTCTACTCACTGCCTTCTCGATAACAAGGGGTTTCGGTCTATAGTTTTCATTGAAATGCACTGAGCAAGCTGATAGCTGTTTACTTCCTAAATTGGATGGCACGTGCACTGAACTGCCCGCAAGTCCTTGGAGCATCGCAGATATAGATTTAATGCAGGTTGCCACGCTGCACGAACAATTCTGTTGCGTGGACATTATTTCACGAAATGTGTAATTGAACATGTGCACGGAATTGCAGTTTAAAGGAGAGCACTAAACATAATGGATCCACAGTGTATAATAGCAGCAACGTTTGCTAGAATCAAGTTTTTTTTAAAAACCGTATTTAAAACCTTCCCTATTAGTGAACTTGCCTTCACTAGTTATATTAATGTCGTTAACATTTCTTGTTCTAAGATAGCAAAACGTAACTCGCTTTGGATTTACCGACATAAAACAACGTTCAAGGTTTAACATTAGAGTTGCACGTGACTTAAAGGCGGAGTAACATACAGTTTTCATTGCACGATATTTATGATTTGCACAAAAATGTAATTTGGACGATATATGACGGTGAAAAATTTAAAAATACTGCTCGAAAACACGTTAAAACTGGAGATAACACAAATTAAAACTGTAAAAAAGATGTTTAAAAACACGATGACAATGGAAAAATGCTTTTTAAAACACGTTTAATCCTGGAGAAACAACGCGTTTAACCCTTGAAAAAACATGAACTGGAAAAATACGTGTAACTTTTAAACAAATGACCATAACGGGAATTTTCTGTTTGACAATTTTACAAATGACATTTTTTTTCTTTGCAAGCCATTACTTTATTTTTTTATCTCTATATTTATTGGACGGTTAGTGATCCAGCTGCTTTTAGGAAATATGTCACGTTAATAATTCTCTATATATCGTTTGTCCAATTTGACCATCGCGAATGCTCATGCGCAAACTGCTAACTGATGGCCGCTCGACGCATCTGTTATCATTAGGTGCCATTTTCCCTGACGTGCCCAGTTTTAGTTACTCTAGTCGTGGATATAATTCCCTCAAAACGGCATTGAAACTTCTCTGGGGCTTAACATGGCTTGACGACTTCAGCCATAAACAAAAGCCGTGTGCCCCTCTTCCGATCTCGATCTTTCGCACCGTGCATCACATCCTCGCTGACACCTTGAGCTGGCCCTGCCCAGAATGATGACTAGACATAAAAAAGTTTTGGGAGGTTTTATACCACGTTTTTATTGTATTTTCGGAAAAATGATTTGATGTATAGAAGCGATCAATCATAAAGTATTAGCAGATGCGCCAATAAAAAAAACGAACCGTAATCTATATGTTGCTGGGTGTCCTTATCTCTTGTTCCTGTGCTTAAGGTTCGTCATCCGTATAGTCTTTTTTTTCGTGAGGGTTAAGATGGCTTCCTCTTGTCTGATTAAACGCTGTTTAAGCTCCGGCAATAATGATTTCCCCTTAAGTCTGTGGCTACCTAAAGGGGCGCATCAACCATTTATTCAAAAAATTGCATCATTACATACAGAACATAACTCCAAATCCCCATCAAGATCCTCGCGAAAGTTGCCAAATAAAAGCAAAGAAAAAAAAACTAAGCATCATTCTGCTGATAAAAACAGTTTCTTCTCAAAGCTGGGAAAAAATTTCCTAAAGTAAGACCGTCATAAAATGGATATAAAATGGCAACAATGTATACAACAGGGAGCTAGCGTTTTTTTAAGTGAAAAAGTGAAGTACGACTCGCCAAGTTGCAAAATACAGTGAATCTCCCAGCAGTTAACTGGGGCTTCCCTTTAGCATCCCAAGAACAAAAAAAAAAAAAAAAAAAAAAAAAAAAAAAAAAAAAAAAAAAAAAAAAAAAAAAAAAAAACAAAAAAAAAAAAAAAAAAAAAAAAAAAAAAAATACTAAACACGTGTCTGAAACAATTTTGACCCAAATATATACTGCAAAGTTAAAATAGAAAAACAATATTGTTTTTTCCTTACATTTTGAGGCCCTGCTTCTCAAATATTTTGAGGCCCTGCTTCTCAAATATTTTGAAGTTTCGTTGTCATCATTTTTTCCAGGAAATTTCATTTAGCTTGACTGTTTACCAAATATACGAGGAGCGTTCATTTTTTAATTCATTTTTTAATTTATTTTGTTCCTACACTATATATTATTCTATGTAAATGCCAAATTTCATTTAAATCGAAGCATTTTTCCCGAAGTGGTAATTTTTTTTATTTGGTTCTACTTCTTTTATGATTCGCAATATTTATTAATTGATGTCTGTTTCATTTGAAAAAAATTAAGTGTAATTTAAAAATATATATCAGTCGCCTAGGAGCTAGTACATAATTGCAATTTTTTTGAGTTTGTATGTGTATTTTTAGTGGAATTTATGCGAAATTACACAGCTTATTTCGGTAGGTAATCCGCTAACCAATAAGTTGTACTTCTACTTACTAGCGCAACAAAATTGAAGATTGCGCATGCGCAGTAGACTTTTCCGATGTTCGATCGTTACCGTCGGTAAAACGATGCGATAGGGAGTTGTGGACTGTGCGTTTAATTTTCATATGGGTGTCGTTTTATTCGATGACCTCGTCTTAAGTAGTCAATCGCTCATAGTATATCCATGAGGTGGTTTTGCCAGATTGCAAGAGGGGATTTCCCCTCCGACGCTACTTACGTGTCACGAAAGAGATTTATTTAGTACCAAGCTCCGGTTGAACCCTCTTGTAAAATGAAATCCCCGCCGTTATTAATTTAAGTTGTAAGTCGGGAGTCGCCGTAAAACTATAACCGTAGGCTGAAAACATTTTTATATCAACCATATGCAATTAAGGAATGCGATAATTGTGCGTTAACCGGAGTTAAGGCGGCTTTATGGGCCACCTTTTACGAGGGTTTAATTTCGAGTTTGATAGCCAACTAAGCAATTAGCATAAGCTGAAATGGCAGTTTTCAGGTCCGAATCCATATTGGAAGACCGGCCAAGCAGACCAGAGTTAAAGGGGATGTGCCCTTATTTTCAAAAGAGGAATCAGTTAGGCAGTTGAGCAGTTAGACTTTTGCGCAGTCAGTTCGACTGAGTGTCTCGAATGTAGGATGGATAATGATTCGTATGTTAACTTCACTTTCGAATTTTAATTTGTGACATACTTATTAGTTTGTGAAACTAGATGAAATTTTCAAAAACAAAAAAATTATTTTGGAAAAATATCAGATCTCTGCATGGTGGAAGATTTATTATACTTGACGTTAAATACGCTTTGCTTTTTATGTGTATTTGTATAAAATTCCTAATGGTTGTTGACTTTGGGAAAAACCTTATAAACTCATTGACAGTGATGTTTAGCATCTGAGATACCAAAAGGAGTGGTTATATTTAAGTCGTTGAGAAATAAAATATGGCGAAACTTAAGATTAATTGTGAACACTATCTGAAATTGATACTTTGCTGATTTAACTATCCTTTATCAGCAGACGAACTATAGTATCATTTGGAAGTCTTATTATTTTATTATGTGAAACCGCATGAGATTTTCCACTTCGTTAGTCATGGTTTCATTTTCGCTGTATTCAAAGAAATTAAATATAAATAAAAAAATAAACATCTAAGTAATTAAGGATTAATAGTAATGAGATAAGCAATAACAAAGGATTGGGGCATTTTTTTCATAAATTTAGATTGAGCAAAATAATCTGCGTGACTTTCAGTTCTTAAAAATTGTAAACCGATTGCGTTTGGATATTGTTGAACAAAAGATATGTTAGTATTTTTGGAATGACGTTTTTGGAATGACGTCAAACAAATTTGAAAATAGAACAAGGCTAAGTAGATTACAGACTGTACAATGATATCACAAGTTAAGGAAGTGTGGTTGAAAGCAGTGTATTATGAGCATAATATAGTGCTGCCAGCGCCACCTGTGACGCTCCATGCGGTTGACTTTTAAGTGTTTGCCCATTGGAATTAGTCGTCCTTGCCAACTTCGCACTATTTGTTCTCGGTTATTTATTCGCAAGTTTGTTGACCATTATGATCGGTCTTGTCTAAAGTTAACCAATTTGTGGGATGCTAAACCTCTTAGGAAATTGCGAATATAAGGCGATTAAGTGAGAGTGAATTATGATCCCGATCTCGGTTTTGTTGGAATTGCATCTGGATGGCCCGCTAAATGTCAATTTAATAGATCGTTAATTCTTAGCTTTTAACATTTCCTAAGCCACAAAGGCTATTTTACGAGCGTTTGTGCTTTCCATTTTTAATTTCCGTTGTTGCTTAGCTAAAATAAGAGAAAGTGAATGTTGTGGAGAAATACTTGGGGAAACCTAGCTATGCTTGATTGTGCCAAACTCCGGTTAACAAAACAGGCGAACAAAATATTAGTGAATGGTTTTGTACCTCGACAAGCTCCATATTGTAACATCCTTTGCTAAAGCAAGAAATCGCTCAGCCAGCTAAACCGAAGTCAAATGAATATTGAAGTGGATGAGTCTGGTGTTTACCTACTTTGTGTTATCCTTTAGACTGGAAAACTTTTTTCTGGTTCATAGAACTATTGGCTCGTTTGCAAGTAAATATGATATTACATGTGACATACTTTTTGCAGAAATGAAGACCAACTGTAGAAACAGCAAAACGTAGTGTTCTTTTTTGCATTAACGGAGCCATTAAGATTTAAACAAACATTTTCGCAAGCAACGAGTTGTTTTAAGAAAACTAGGGAATGGCATCAGAAATAAAACCGTCCGTATGAGTTTAGAAACAAAATAAATGTTTCTTTTTATGTGGAAGAGCAAAGGATTTCGTTTGGAAAATAGTTTCGTGGAAGACAGATAAAGTGAGATCCTGCATAAAATGCCGTTGTGCTTGGAAACATTCTTTAAAAAAATGTTATTTGCTACAAATTCAAGTTGTTTTTTCTTTCTTTTCAATTTAATTCAGTTCACATTATGACATAACATTTTCAATTACAATAATAGTAAAAATCACTCTTCTATAAGCAATGTAAATAAGTTTATTAAAGAAGCCAATATTGAAAGCCGTGTTCTGCTGATTATTTTACTGGGCAATAGTGAATTGTTGAAATTATGGATTGTGTTCACGCATTTGGCCACCCTGTGATTTATAAGTATGTCAGGAAATGGAGCGGCTTTCAAATTGACTATCTAGTCTGCCGGTCTTATCTGCTATCCTCTGGACTCCATATCTCTTATGGCTGAAAATATCTACTTTCTTCCTGCTGAAAATTGAGTCGTATTTCACATCTCATAATGGCACTTGGGATTCAAAACTCCGAATCGATTCATGCACCTGACATTTTTATGTAATATCTCGTCTTATTTTTTTTGGGAGTAATTCGTAAAAGCTACCGGTGAGCACTTACAAATTGATTTTAGCTTAATAAACGTCTACGTTAATCTTCCATATTTATGACTTGTATTAAAATCTTCTTTAGAATTAAAATATGGAAATAAAAAAGGAACAACTCGCTCTGGAGGCTATTATACTTTCTACTGCATTTCCACTTTAACTGTGGATATCTTATGTATCTTGTATCATTTTATATTAAAAAAAACAGACAAAAAGCAGAACTTACTTGCATCGTATCTGATGCATTTTTTAAGATTCACAAATTGCAGTATTTATCTGCGATATCTCATACGAATACTGAATAAACGACTTGATGAACGAAAGCATAGTCTTAAAGGGAATAATCAAGAACCAGTCCTTTCAAAGACTCGTATACCCGACCTTAAACGAACTTTTCCGAATTGGTAGTTTACACATTTATAGAGAAACGTGATTTTTTTGCTCATCCGAAGATTATTGAAGATGAATTATAGTACGTACTCCACTTTTAACCTGGAAACTACATATAGTCAAGATATACCATGCATGCACAAAAACTTGACTTTTAACTTTTAAAATATTACTCGCTTGGGAAAGCATAACTTTCCTCTGAAGAACAGTGGTCTTCGAACTTCTAAAACCTCAGAAAACTAAGCTTTAAATTATCTCTTCGAAATCATAAATCCTAACAAATAAACCACAGGAATTAAAAAAAAAACGTTCGGTAAGCCAGTCGTTTGTATGTTTTAAATTGAATTTAGTTTTGATAAAAAGTGAAATATTATAGCTGGCTATATTCCTTTTTTATATCTTTAGTATATACTGCAGTAAAAAATCACATGCATATTTTGTAAGCTTCATAAAACAATTCAAATTTAATATTGAAGTACAGCTGATTACAAATCGCAAGAAAGACAAGGATGACTTCATAATAGTTCTCCTTTCCAATAATTATTTAAAACCCTGCATAAAAATACATGTTATATATACCTATACATTTGCGTACAGTATATGTAAATGATTTTATTTTGATATGCACCAAAGCCATTGTAAAGACATGAGCCAAATATTGTTTGTGAGTGTTCTTTCACAAGCACCAGTTGAATAAAAATGATCTGAATCATCAACTTTATAAATAAATAATCAGATTTCATTAAAGTTAGGTATGACCATACTCGTAAATCATCTACAGCAAACTTGAGTACAATATTAGCATAAAAATGGATTTTTTAGCTGTTCCGACCGAACTGAAAACGGACCATTTGCTTTTCCCACGCAAGAAAACATACCAACAATGAGTATATAATTATCAGGCATACACGATCTAAAATAAAACAATAATAATGATCAAAATAATAATAAAATTAATGAATTGAAAATATCCATGAATTGTAATATTTTAACAGATCAGAACGGGACATATTCCATTGATGTGTGCAATTTAGAATATTTTTAAATAAGAATTAATTATATGAATAAATTTTTTATTTGGTTGAATTCACGTTTACCTACAACAAAACGCTATATGTAGAAATAAATTGCACTTTTAGTGAGAAGTAAATAGTTATGTCCTAGTATGGTATTGCAATGACATATCATAAATCATCACACTTTCCAAGAAAGAAGTTACACTGTTCCAAATTATGTGAGTAAATAATCTAGAAATAAAGTGGAAAGGTATGAAGCTATCTCATAAATTGGAAAGCCATCTTCAGTCGGCCATCTTGAGTCGTTATTGGCAAAAAAAGGTAAACCGTTTGGCGAGAGGATAAGCCCCAAGGGTGAATAAGAGATCTTGAGGAAAGGTTTTAGCTGTCTAGATATAGCGATTGCTGTGCCTTCGGAGAGCCAGCCGTCTCTGAAGTAAATAACTGTTGATAAAGGAATGCCGTTGCCAATGAAGGATACTCTCGATATGGCTTTGAAGGGAAAAAAATTATGGCCCAAACCAGGGCACCAGCAGGCCTCCGTAGGCACTAGTTATGGGGGCCGGGCCACGCATGTTCGATGATTGCATACATAGTTCACGATTCCAGCACTCACAGATGATGGTTCAGAAATTATTACCGGAAGATATTATTGAGGAGAATTGCGGAAAACCATGCAGTTCCGCATCTCAAGGAGCGCTATTCACGCTCTAACTTCCATCCCGAGTCCCCAATATCAAATAAATCTCCAATTTTATGCCATGCACTCAACTTTCTATTTTTCTTCAATATTTTTTTTTTCTTTGAAAAATTTATTTGTATTCGAAGTCTATTGACCCTTCTTGACTATTCAATGACAAATTTATGGCCAGTTGCCTGCTGTTAGCCAGAAAACCGTTCACATCTATTTGAGTTGTCAGAAAACCAGAATCAGACCGCATTTTATCGCCAAAATGACGTTCGTTGCTTTCGCTGAAATTTATAGAAAGGTTTTCTGAATGCGATTTTGTATGTCATTGATGCCATGCAGAATCTTGTTCGCTGAAATTTGAATTAATGGGTAATTGAATGCGCCAATGCGTACAAAGGTAACATTTTGAAGCAAAGGTGTCAAAACAAATAGCGTACAGATTGTTGTTACACTCTAAATGTTTCTAGTCTAGCGTAGCTTTTTTTAATGTCTTTAAAGATGCTTTCAAAGACTTTCAAGACATTTT
>JAQGBW010003493.1:0-16163 GCA_034698625.1 Julus scanicus
AACAATTTTTATTTTTATTTAATCTCTTTTTGTTTGGCTGAAAGTGTGTTTCAAAATTTCACCCATTGAAAGTGATACGGTTGTGATCCCCCTTAAGCGAATCAGGACTCCATATTACTATTATGAAATTTATAAATTACAGTCAGACTTTATAAACCTACCCTAATATAAATATACAAATAACAAGATTAGGTATTTAAACTGAATATGATTTAAAAGTTCTTCATGTAATTCTGTAAATCTTTGCAGAATTCTTAACTTAAAAGTTCGTACGGTGTTAATTACATCAATAAATATAGTAGTTTATATTTTCGATATTGCGTGTGGGTTTGAAAACTAAAACAATAAATTTAGTTTTGATGCACATGATTTAATACAACCTTGACTACTAATAGGATCATATAAAATGCTAAACTAATTTATCTAATATTAGCTTCAAAACAGCAAACATAAATAACCAAAACTGCAAAAATCAAGTCTCGCAAAATTACAACCAAAAAAAAAATTGAATTGAATTTAAGAGGGGTTCAAATAAGCAGTTACAGTAGAGAAACAGTACGTCACCATTTCATATAGGTTCAATATGGACTACAGTACGTCACCAGACAAGTGCGTAAACCGCTCAGAACCTTGGACGTAACAGACGTCGCCATGGAAACGGCAATACAAGGTTAGAAAAACAAGAGTGAAAGTTGGCATTGATAATGAAAGCTGTTCATGTTTTGGTGTTGCAGAACTCAAATACTGGTGATTTGAAAACTGCCATGCAAAGCTGTCAAAAACAGTTTGAGTTATATAAACGTAATATTATTTCAAAGCTGCTAAAACTAAAAATGAAGTTAGAAATTCACAGCTGGAAATTCCTGCACAAAAGATGGTCACTATTCTCCATTTCGTTATTTAATAATATACGACTTGAAGAGAAATACAAAGTAAGCATATAAATGGCTTAGTTTGCTAGGATATTTGCTAGCATAAACTCACAAACACGATTTTGAACAAATAAAAATATGCGTTTACAAAATACATCTGACTTGAAGGCTTAAAATACAGCAAATATTACAAAAAGCAGTATACACATAGAAAAAAAAATATATATGCTGTATATGGTGAATTGTAATATATGTATATTCAAAACATAAATTGAACATTTTCCTGCATTTCTGACTAATGTTCTTAAAATACAGCAAACATTACAAAACCTGTACCCATGAAAAAAAGATGTATACAAATAGCTTGGAAATTGTAACATTTTCCCACATATGGCATTTTTGTCCATAAATGATTACATATGTGAATATGTGAATGTTAATGGCCATACACCCAAATGCATGTCCATAAATATGTAACGTGCAGAAAAGTGATAACACTTAGCAAGTCCATAGCATCTTTCAGATTTTGTCTAAGTGCACCATCATATTAAAGACTCTTGTCTAGAGGGGTTAATTTGGTCCAAGGGAATCAATTGGATCCCCTGTTGATAACTTGGAGACCAATTATATGGTTATAATGTCATCATAGACCAATCAAAAATGACAATAACAAGATGACTGCCAACGAACCAATCTTAACAGAATGCACCTTATGAACAATGGAACGTAACTCATGAATATCCATGGGAGAAAGAAAACATTTCAAAAGATCAAAAGTTAAAAGGATCAAAAATGGAGCGATTCATATGTGGTGATGTTTCCAAGATATTGGATTTCATCTACGCTAGATACAGCGTGAGCCTGAAATCACCAGCGACAAAATCTAACACCATTGAAAAGGATATGGTCCCAGGAATCTACAGGTAAAAATTTTGAAACCTAACTGAGCAGAACTTTAACACACCAATACCTTGCTATACGGCCGCTCTTTATACGGTCTTTCGTTATAACGTCCTTTTTTAATTATGACACTTTTCGATTTACGGTCCACAAAAACGGCAAAAAAAATGCTGTAATTAAAAAAAGTGGCCAAAGAATGTGAAAAGTTACCCCAATTTGAACAAACAAGGTCGGATTTGGCTAACAAAAAAACAACTTATGGCCACGTGCAAACCATTTTATTTTAACAAAACAACAAAACGGCGTTTTATACGATAAATTTCTATTACATATTGGAGTTTTTAGGGATCCTGTGGTATGAAATCTTGGAATTGTCGTTCTTAAAGTTGTTTTTACAACATGGAACACAACAATTCCACTTCATAATGTTTGAAAACCCTTTTAAAGAGCGAAAAGAACACGTGTAACTCAATGACACGTTTTTGGCCTGTCCCCCCTGGAAAGACCCTAAAACTACCACAGAGGGCGCTAAACGTAATGTAGACCCCCTCTATTGCAGAAAGAATTGATTCGTTATACGGTTTTTCGCTTTACGGCCAACTTTTCTGGAGCATATCTAGGCCGTAAAGCGAGGTGTGGGTGTATAGGATAGGCGTAAAAACCTTGCCACTCCTAATAATTATTGGAGCATAAAATAGAGAACTATATATAGGACCAGTGAGCTAGTGTATCTTGAATTTGTGGAAAAGGACTACACCTTTGTAAGATGAACCTCCATGGGACTAGGGACACAATTTAGAGTGCAATTAAAGGTTTAACCAATTACAAGCTATTTCTAACAGCAATTAAAAAATCAACATAGAGAGGTTGTACTCTCCTGTATCAAAACTTCAAATGAAGTTGACATATTTTCTGCAAATTTGCCTTCTTCCGCAGGAAACATATAGTCAAAATTAATTTGTTCTCTTTGGGCGACAAAAAACTTTTTTGTGTAGTGCATCTTCTCAAACTCCAAACCCACGAATGACGATATTAATTACGTAGTACTTAATAAACTAATAATCATTCTTTATCAAATTGTTTTTCTCGTAAAAACATAGATCACCGAAAACATTTTTTCAAGAGTTTCTTAATAAGTTAATCGCACCACATTTTCACTTTAAAAAAAATGAACAACGAAGATTTGACGAGAGCTCTAAGTCAAACAATAAAAATGCGAAATGCTGACAAAACTTAGATCACTCTTCATTAAATTCAAAACAACTCAATTAAAGTTAATAAGTGTGTACACCGTTGTTGTTTACGATGCGGAGAATGAAAAGTGAAATCCTCTATGTATATAATGTACATTGTTGATTGAAGTTGACATTTCACACAATGGTATTACTATACATTCATTTCATCAAAAGTAGGGTTTAATAAAAGAAACTAACATAACGAGTTTTTGTTGGAATTCGTCCAGTTTAAATATGGAACCAGGTTTGTTCAACGTGCCACAAATTACAGTGCCGGTACTTTCACAATTCAAATTTCAAAATTAGTGGTAAGACTGCCAAAATAACATAAAACGGAAACGCGAGACTATAGAGGCCATATAAGTTATAATTACACCATAAAAGGAATAAACACTGCAATAAAAGCAATTACATATTGCAAAACCTTAATACCTTACAAAGATGGGACAAATCCCTGAAAAGCTCTTTTTGTTCAAATTCTATATTTGTTTTTTATTCACTTAAAAATTGAATGTGCATGTGTCGAACGCCTTTATGAAAAAAGGGGTCATAAAAAGTAAGCTTACTGAAATGCCCTTAATATATGACATTTTTCAGTTAGACACGTATTGCACGACCCCATCTGGTTTCAAATTTACGAGACAGAACACCTGTGTGACATACTAAGGAGCAATACATTATTTTCTCTATACTCCATTCGCAATCCTACATTCATTCCAAACGTATTGACGCTGGCTTTTTCAGAACAGCTGTTCATTCTACAGCATATCCAACTTCAATCTCATTGGACGAGCCACACACAGACTTGAAACCACGCTTTTTCTGTTGCAATTTTACAAACACTTCCACAGAAATTCTAGCAAACCTGGTGCATATAAATCACGTGTTTCTTAAGGAATAAGCGAATTGCTGAAGTTGCGAATTATGACAGAATAGACAAAATGCATAATCAACGAAAATAATTTACTTCTCAACTTTAGCCACTCTGCTCACAGAGAGAAGCCATGATACATCCGTGCATGCAGCAGAAGGTAAGATAATTTGATATATGTATATATAAAATACTTGTAATTACAGTAATTAAAACTTTCTCATGTGTCAATCATTACCTCTGTGACAAGACACCTGATGATTTTCACTTATACAGCGATGATTTCGATTATACTTTTAGGGAAATTATATCATCTTTATTACTCTTTTTTGAATATTGTTTTCTTAATTTAGCAGTGAAAGATTGTAAATTTAAAACAGTAATATTTTATTTAGAGCATCGATAGCATACGGTATCATACGATCACAGAATGACGTAGACACAGCTGCTGTCTGTTTCATATGAAATTTTTGGACTAAGAAGATTTAAAAAGTATATTGTTCATGAATGATTTGCAATAAGTATTTTGAAAACAGTTAAACAGTTATTCTAATAAAACACTTAGGTTCTTTTTATACAATATCCGATGTATTTTATATTCAAAATGATCACGTTAAATGGATAATAAAAAAATTATTAAATGCTGTAACATGCATTTTAACAATGCTGCTCAACCTCATTTTTAAAAGAAAAGATTTCACATGGTTTATATTCAGTATATACAAAAGTCAATCCATTTTAGAATTAATACGGAGCCACAGTTTATAGCAAAGACTTTTTAAAAATTTAAATGTATTAAAATCAATGCGTGTATAAACGGCAATGAACTACAATGAAAACAATGGTAAATTCGAACAACAACAAAATATATATTCTGAATTACTTTGAAGTCATAGACACAATTACACCAATATATTTAGAATGACTTTCCCTTCTTTATTTTTTTACCTTATCCTTTGTGATAAAATATTATAAGTATTGTTCATATTTTTGATTTTTTTTTAACAAGAGTTAAGTGTCTTCATCAGATCAAAAACATTCTTATTAAACTATAGCTTACATATATAGTTTTGGTTTTGCAATACATCGTGTAATTTACCATCCATCGAGTTAAAGAAGCAAGCTTCTTAAAAATCAAAAAAGTTATAGTAAAATGTAACATATTGTATCTTAACAAAACTTTGATATCTTTCCATTTTATAACCACAATTTGGTTATAAAATTCTAAAACCTTTGTATGACATTTTTCATTACATTGGATGTTTTGTCGTTTTGCTGTCAGGATGAATACACAGAGGTTATTTTATAAATTCAGTAACCCAGACAACATTATATATTTTAATTTACTTTTTATGTACTTAAATCCATAAACCAGCTGCTTACCGCCATTAGATGCCAATATAATTTTGTTTGGAAATAAATGCCCCTTTTAATATTTTGAATGATGCTAAATTATATTCCATATACCTAACTGAAGTATATATATATATATATATAAATACTTATATATCCTATGTCTAGTGTTCATTTTGAAATTCAAATATGAATAGCAGACTAAACTATACGAACATTAAGTCTGTTTATTTAGCTGCACTGTAATGTATACTGTACATTGGGTTGTCATTCATTGCCGTTGCGTCAAACGTTTTACGCAATTGCTTATGGGATTTTCCCCATAACGTTAATTGTATATTATAAACGATAATATAGGTTAGGTCCATAATTTTAGGTTTAATGTGGTGGATACCAATAGCCGGAGCTGCTGCAGGTGTCGTTGGCTTCCTCATCGTTCTTGCAGTGGCCATTTTTGCATACAAGGCATTGAAAAATAGAAAACTAATTAAGGATGATGGGAAAGATGCCTGGATGCCCACAAGGTATATTACACATTTGTTTCAACTCTAATAAAAAGAGAAAGTTAATATACACTTAGGTGCAAAAAAATCGACTCACCTGCATGAATCAAGTAAAAATGTCTTTTCTCAGCAACCAAATGTCCGATTTAAAATCTGAAAAATATGTTTTTTAGACAACTTATTCCTGATTATAATTCGCCGAGAGTGTGAAAACGATTTCTGCTGAATTTCTTTGGAGAATAGCCCGCAACTTGTGCGGCTACTTTTGGTGGAGTGGTCATTTTATCGAGAAAAACCACTAATTAACACTATGTCTGGATATGTGTTCATTAAGCTCTGATAATCAAATTTAATTCTGAAACACTTGTGGCCACAGGGGTACAACGATACATATGGCATAAATAATCAAAATTCGGATTGCTTTAAGGTTCAACATTTCTCACCGCAATGATGCATCAGGAATTTTATGCAAATTAGGCGAATTATAAATTACAAAACATTTTTCCGATTTTAAATCGGACATTTGGTTGCTGAGAAAAACACATTTTTACTTGATTCATGCAGGTGAGTCGATTTTTTTGCACTCGAGTGTAGAATTCATGAAATTGAAATCATGTACCATAGGTAATGGCCTAATGTATTTTTTTTTCAAACTTTTTTTATCTCAAGTTACACAATTGGTACTAAAACTATAACGGCATACTTAACATCTCGAAAAAAACCAGTAATATCACACCCTTAATGTTATTAATGAAAGAATTTCTAGCTTTTTTCGAATTGCAATACTGAAATATCATGGTTTGAATGAAATTAGCTACTCATGATGAACAAATTTAATGTTATCCATCCATGTACACTTAGTTACACACCATCAAACAATTACAACCTACCAATCTAGAGGCGAGATGAGCTGAGTCTCATGGTGCCTAATAACACTTACTATTTAGAAGATACATTTTCGACTCGCCAACAACTTTTGTGGCACACTATACTGTAGCCATTTAGCAAAAAAAAAAAAAAACGCTGAGCTCTAGTATTTTACCTATATTGTTTTTACAGTGGAGTTTGTGGTATCTCGAAATTTATGTGTTAGGAAAGCTTATTTTTGAAAAGTTAAACAGAATATTTTTATACAATTTTTACTTCAAATTTAAGTTTCCAGCAAGATTGATGATAATCCTAAAAATTCCAGATCCACCCCTATGTATATTTCCTATTTGGTGACTGGTATATAGTACATGTACATAGCATCTACATGATAACTACATGATTTAAAGCAACATTAGCACCCTGTTTAAAACTGGAAAAACTGCAATTTCACATTATCTCGCATTAGAAGCCACAAAACTAAAAAAAAAAAAAAAAAAAAAAAAAAAAAAAAAAAAAAAATAGTTCTATCTAAACAGCAAACTTTTCAGCAATTATTAAAAATTTCCAAAAAAACATTAGTCGCATATTTAAGTTGTCAATGTTTGTTTGTTATAAAAGAAATATTTTCATAATAACGTTTTTGATTTCAATTATTTTTGGCTTTGTAACGTGAAGCTTTTACCTAAAAAGTGACTTAAAACCAGACTGCTTGAACATATTTTCCAGCATTCCATATGGAAATTTGACCACTGTGAAATGTGTGCCATCCAAGATCCATCGGACCAGTAGTGGCGGCAGCAGTAGCTCCAGTGACACTTATTTTCATCGTGATACACCTTCCGATTTTGGAGGACGTTTGGTGCAAACCACTATTCAACCTGTGGCCCACGAGCGAAGACCCTCTATCCAATCAGTGAAAAGAAGTGCAAGTTCAATAAGTTCATCGCCTGCTGACAGGTAACAATTACCAGCATGTCTTATTACAAGTTTTCAATTTTCAATTCTAAATCACGATTATGTGATTTGCATAAATGCATATACAGTTCCAAAGCATCGGATGACGATGATGACGATGATGGAGGTTCCAGGACTAAAGGAAAGATCTGGTTTTCACTCAAATATAACAGCGAAAACAAAGTTTTATACGTCGAAGTAATCAAGGCAAAGTATTTAAAAGGTATACTATACTACGCTTATTATTTATTTCAAAATAATTTTACTTGCACTCACAACTTGCCTATCGCATGCTGCCACCTGCTGGCAGCGTGTGCAAAATAACAGAAATTGTTCAAACTTGTTTAATAATTTTTTTAAAAATCTACCATTTCAAAGTGAAAAACGACAATTAAATGTCCTTGTTGATCCATCAAGCCACCCCAAACAATTTTCACCCCCACCCATACCTCCCTCATTCAACTGTGAGTATCTTTGCAAGCCAGACACATTAAAAAGGATAGGGTTGTGATCCCTCTTAAAAATGACACTTAGTACCTAAATGTCGTTGCATTACTTGGTTTTTGGTATTTAATTATTATTAAAAGTTCAATAAAAACGATTGGATTAAGTTAATTTGTAATTATGGATCATAGCGCCTGGAAACCTACCAAAAACCGAGCTAGGTGGGTGGTAACGTTATCGGTCTTTCATTCGGGATACCTGGGTTCAATTTTCGGGTCGCCTGCCATGACTGCCATGATAGTTCCTCTAAAAATCGACAGCAAATGTGCTCCTTCCTCTCTTCATGTCTATTATAAATTAATAATCCCCGAAACAAATCCAAAAATACTAATACCAATTGCCAGGTGGGACGAGCTCCACCAAAAGCAAGTAATGCAACGAAATTTAGGTATTAACTTTTAGACAGGCCTTCTGTCATAAAATCAGATCACGCAAATAAGTGCAACATTACAATGTAATCCAAAACAAATACAATAACCAATATATCAGAATAAAAATTTCAGCTCATAAACCACTAAATTAACTGAATTAAAATTACTGGTTACAAGGCCATCAAGGCCGTAGGAAGCTGGCAACTATTCAGAAAATAAGTACATTCCGTTAAAATATTGGATGTAATGTTTAACAGAATAATACTTCCATAAGCTTTTAAACAATTCTGGTTAGACATACATATATCTTACTGAAAATTATGATTCGTAGACATTAAATACAAAGGAATATAGTGCGTTTGTTACCAGTCAGTAAAATTTCTTGCTCCATTACATTTTAGGCATCCCAATTTCCTGCTGTGATACACACATGTTACAACTACACCCATTCATTTATAACATTTCACATTAAGATTTACCTTACAGGAAAGAAATCCAGAATTCCATTCTTTTATTAACTTCAATATTATTTTCTTTCAAAATCCCCTATATCTTGTATATCCCAGTCTTGTATTGTAAACTCATGGTTAATGAACTCCAAGATACAAACAAAAGTAATTATATCCGTCAAACTATAATTAGTCTATATATATCAAAACCAATCTATACAATTAATGTTTCTAACTAGGTCGGAGCATGTTGTATTCGCCGCGAGATCCGTTTGTCAGAGTTTCTCTGTTGCCTGACGAGACTAATTACTTCCAAACCAAAGTCAGACATCGGACGTTATCTCCAAAATTTAAAGAAACATTCACCTTTCAGGTAAAACTTTCTTGGAAATATACATAATCGCAGCAATACAAGTATTATGCTGCTGACACTGCAAAAACAAGTCCAGAAAGTCAGGTTATGTTAATGCTTTGATGTTCAAATAAGAAAGAAAAAAAATTTTAGAAACATTTCTTTATACCCCACAGATGGATCATGAAACATACTCGAGCAGGAGTTTGAAACTCGTCGTTTACGATTTCGATAAGAAAAATGTTCGGCATTCTTTAGGTCATGTCATTGTACCACTGGCCAAAGTTGACATAACATCAGGAGAGGTCATTTGTAATGAACTGGACGACTGTCCACAGGTAAACTTATAAATCATTCGAAAGGGGTATACAAGGTAGTAAAACCACAAAGGCAAGCATGAGTGCTAATAAAAGTGAACTTTAACGAGGGAACCAGTACAGGTTAAACTAAATTTAAATTCTCTCCCTTCCGCTTCCCGCCAACTTCCCCACTCCAGTTCATCAAAAACTAAACAAAAAATTAATAACAATTATAGGGTAACAGTTTTAGAAAACTTTTCCTATACTAGGATTTCTTTTTGTTTTTTAGAGAATAATTTACGCCGGCGAAATGTTGCTTTCCCTCAGTTGCAATCCTCATGCAGATAAAGTTAAAGCTACAGTTATCAGACTGAAAAATCTTCCAATCAAAACAGAATTGAAGACTACAGATGGTAATGTATATTACAGAAAAAAAATTGACATTCGAAGGCTTTTTTTACTAATTAACATTATGTAGTATGTACAACATAACATCCTACTTGAAATATACAAGGAAAATTCCATGCGAAATAAGATAGTGAAGGTATCCTTTGAGAAATGGAAAATTCCTAATTAAACATGCCGAACTTTTTTATATAAAAATGCAAATCACGGTATGGTAAACCGCAAAGGTTCCTTCATTGTTTTACTATCAGCTAGAAAATCATGAAGGCGTATCCTTAATATTAGAATGAAATACGAGAGAGAAAAAATCATTACAGAGTAAAATCGAGGAATTTACAGCTTGGTTACACCTGAATGCTTTATAAAGCAGACTAAAAAAAATATCCTACAATAAATGAAACGCTGAAGATACTTTAAAATTCTTCCAAACGCCATAAAGTACGATTTACCTGATTTCAAAAGATCATCCATGCAACGCAGACACCAATTTTTGCAGTTCTATTGCATTGAAATGGTTGAAAATTTTCCGAATGAATAAGCCTTCTGAAATGTCACGAGTTGAACAAGGTTAAATAATTGTTCTCAGTTTGTTTTCCTCGTTGCTTTCAGTTTACGTTCAAGTGGAATTATTTCATGGTCGACGTCTAATGAAAACCAAGACTTCTATGATGCACCCAGGCACACCCGACATGGAAGTTCAAGAAACATTCGCATTTGGGGTTTCTGGGCGCTTTTTAGAATCATGCAGTTTAGTTTTTACAGCTAAATTAAGAGTGAAAGGGAAAGGTACCACTGACAAACAAATAGGACGTTTGACAGTTGGGCCTTTCATGTTTGCCCGTGGTAGAGAACTTCTACATTGGCAAGAAATGATGCTAAATCCCAGAACTTCTGTAGAAAAATGGCACAATTTATGCGAAGTCAATTAAGATATCCGCTTGGCCCATTCTACACATCCTTTTCCAAAGTATGGTAAAAAATCGAATATTAAAACGTCATTCGGGTAAAAGTTGCACTTGATTAAACTAAAAAAATAAAGCATTTCTTAGTATAGGAATAAAATACTATACAGACTGTTTGACTAAAGCCGGGTCTCCACCAAGACGTACATGTACGTATATATGTTACAGTTAATGTGTCAAACCAGCCAATGTGAAAAATGACTGGAAATACAAAATGACTGGTCCCATAATGAGACCTAACCTTACCTATCCTAACCAGGCAATAAGTCAAATAAATAATCAAGCTAAATTTTCAATCATTTTGTAAAAAAAACTGCAACCTGCAACTGCTGACCTAATCAGTCGTTTTGTAAAATGACTGATTAGGTCAGTCATTTTACAAATTGGCTAGCTTGACACATTGACTGTAGCATGTGTTCGTATTTATAAATATACGCAAAAAAGTTTGCCCTCCGGGTTTGTTTATGCCGCCATTTTGTAAATATATGTAAATATCAAAATTGTGCACCTATTAAATGTCTTTAATAGCTGTACAATTTTTATATTTACATATATTTAAAAAATTGCGGCTGAAACAAACCCGGAGTCAAACTTTTTTGCATATGTTTGTAAAAACGTGTTTATACGTACATGTACGTCTTGGTGGAGACCCGGCATTAGTTAACTAGGTAGTGTGTGGGCTTACCCCACCTCCATGAAATTCATATAATACGAACAAGGTAAAATATTATGTTGCGCAAATGTGTTCTAAAACTCATAGATCAACAAGGCTCAGATCAATCAAATCTCATAAATAATGCTCTTAATTGTTTATAACTAAATTGTAGTAGTTTTTAGATTAACATGTATACGCAGAAGCCGAAGACAGGAAAGATATTCATATAAAGTAGAGCACTGCACACACATTTATTATTCAAAAGTTCAATGCAAATAATTCTTAGAAGTCAAACGCTCAATCCTCAAAGTGGCTCACATTGTTAATTAATCAAAACAACACCTATCCGCCATTAATGAGGCTCGATTCAACCCAATAAATAGGGAACACTATACAATTTTCCTGTTGATGCCTTCACATAATAAGAATTGTTAATCGGTCAATGCGCTTATGACTTTAAAGTATAGAAACAAAGCTCTATTTTCGTTATAATTGTTTAAGTTGTTATTCGGAATTAAAAAATACAATTGTTCACCCACTTGTGAAGAGCCTTCTGTCACGTACGTAGAATTAATAACCAACTACGAGGTACTCTTGCAGTTATATGTTTGGTGAAACTTTGGCAACACAACTTCCTTGACAACAAGTCGGTTACTGAATGTTAATGGCAACATTAGATGACTGCATGTTGCGCAAATAAAATTAAGTGTAACGCATTGCTGACCATAATTGTACAGATACAGTGTAGGATGTAATTGGCCAGCTTACCCAAGGACGAAAATGGATTTCAGAACAGATATTCAGTCTTGGATAAGAAAAATATTTTGATTTTTCTTATCCAAAACTAAATATCTGTTCTGAAATCAATAACATGTTTGGAAAACAACTTTCAAAAGCTTATATTGCCAGAAATCTTACAGATAAAATAACAATAGCGCCATGCCATAGCGATAAACCAAAAACAATTAGGCAGGACAATTGGTCAAATTATAATTAGGATGTGTTCAATCTGAGCAAGAAATAAATCTTCATAACTCGCGTATAAAGTAAAGAGCTCAGTTACTTGTGAGAATGGCGAGTGTGAACTACATGATTTACAACAACATATGCTGAATGATGGACAATGTTGTCACAATTCGTGACAATTATTCAGAATATAGTGCGATAACAGCACTATATTTTCCCTAAACTTAACTAAAACATTTATTAAATGACAGTTTCATCAGGAAATGGAAACATGATTGCAACCGTTATGAAAAAAAATTGGTTTTAAACTGATGCAAAGTGTTGACAAAATAAAAAACTAATAATAAACTAATGATGTGAGGTTACTGTAATTTACTGCTAATGGAAAATCACACATGCAACCACTCTGAAACTTCAAATGTTGCAAATTGGTTGTATTTGCAATTGTTCGACAATCAAGTTTTTTTTTTCAATTAAACTGCAACAAAATAGCCTATATAATGTTGAAGGGCGTGCCAGGTGATTTTTCAAAATTCCAAACAAAAATGTTAGTGTCCCATCAACCTTCCGAATTTGAACTGTTTTTCGCAAACAAAGACGGCTGAAACTTAGCATGGACTAAAAACAAGTACTTGCCCATGCCATTCTACTGTATATAATGAACATTTTATTGAATGTCAACTTAGGCACTATAATCAGTGTCTAAACAAATTAAACAATGTGTTAGATACTCGTAAACGTCTCCGTATATTACACATAAAACCTTTCTCGTGACCATTTTTTGTGGAAAATGTTTTACAACAGCGTTCATCTTTTCAGCAACACGCACTTCTGACATTTTTCTCGACTTGCCAATACAAAAGTTAGCAAACCAGACTTAGCATGAGTCAAGCACGCAATTAGGTTATTGGTAGGCACTTTTTGCCTGGGCCAAGGTGGTTTGGGAAGGGTGTTGAGATTTGCGGCTCTCCTTTGCAAGCAGGAGCAGTCATGCGAGGGTGACCACACTACCTGAAGCAATACTACACTCACATTCACGTTGGTACAGGTATAGGCAGGTACATCATTGGCTTTCACCTGCACCGTCCGTTATAAGGAACAACGTGAAAGGCAAGTAGGAGAAACCGGTTTTTTAGGAGAATTTTTTTTTACCTTCTTGCTGGAAGAATGCGTGTAGCCTATGCATACCTGGTCAATGAAACGGAAGGGACGTCGTCTTTTGCCATTTGGATTCACGCCAGCCGATAGCCGTGGACGTCATCATTCCACATTTTTGTGTCCCGTCGCAAAGCCAAGAACACCGGTCAAAGTTTTGTGTTGTGTGATGTTGTATAAACGGTCAACCGTCCAATTTGGAAAACTTTGCCACTCTTGAATGGAGGTGGATTCACGGATTTACTACGCACCTGTCGAATGTGGCCGCCATAACCGCTCAGGCGCATGCTTGTGGAAGTGTCCTAATAAAGTTTGACCTGCGCAAAGGTAAGGGCAAAAAGGCCACAAGTTTTTTCTAATTGTTTGGAATGTAAAGTGCTCGTGAAACACTGCAGTTTGGCTTTTGAACCCTTATGGAATGTTTGCCTACCTGGCGAATTTGACAGTTTCGCCCATATGAGGAAACAAATCAAAAGTTTTGCATGTTTTTGCTATGCGTTAACTAGTTTGGTTATTCGTACAAAACGTCGCAATAGTTGCTCAGACAGGTTTTCCCAGTGTAGGTTTGTGACGATCACTTCTTACAGATGGAATTTCATGTGCATTGTATGTCTACAGCCTCAGGTGAAATTGCTCATACTTTTATATGGCGGATTGCAAGATCACTTTTCTGCGTATTCGCATATTACAAATAATCGGAGTTTGTCATAATTGGTCATTTTTGCAGCTACAGTTTATAGAACAGGAGAAAAAGTATGTCTCAAAAAATATATTTTTTGATTTTATTTTGAACTATAGATGTTGAGTTTTGTCAGTTTTCTCAAAAATATACTAGCACGTAACTCAGCTGTGATATAGTTGTAGATTTAGGTCCATGACTCAGGCCATTTTCATAAATAGGCTTTATGCATATTTTGATATTGGCCAAATCAGGTGACTAATCTATTGTAATCAATTAATCTGACAGCTAATCTTAGCGCTTTGAGGCCAACTGAAGAAAAATTACAATACATGCATGTTGTTTCTGGAAATACAAGGAGTTATGTCAGGTGATGTCATTCCCAAACGTAAAGATCTATATATATACATCGTAATGTCCATTGTGTGTGAGGCCATAATTGCAACTTGCAAAGTCACTTGGAAAACTATACGCTAGTATTGCTGCTTAACACCAAATTTGGTTACCAATACAAGCTCCTGGGAATCTTGGAGACATGATTTTTTTTTAAATTTACAAAAGTTATGCAAATATATCGATTAGTTAGCTAATTTTGCGTATTCGTTTTCGTAAACAAGTTTGGAGAAAGCGACTTAAAAGAAACCGGTTAAGTTTGAAATATTAAGTACTATGTTATATAAAAAAATTCCAACATAACAAGGTTTTCTGGTTGACATGTTAATATTAATCCGTTAAAGAAACCCGATTAATCATGTTTTTAATGATGATAAATCTAGGTAACAGATACAGTAATTTTGATAATCGAAAATCAGGCACATATAGTAGCAACCGAATAATCTATCGAGAATGTAAATTACATCTGGCAATATAACTTTGATAAATCATTTTAATTTCCATGCATCGTTTTTCTATAACTTATAGAAAAACGATGCAAAAAATAATATACCATCGTCCAAAAATAATGCATTTTTTTTAAAGTCCTACCATTCAAATCTTTTCGACACCCGAAACTATTCTGCAAACTTTTTCGGAACACTGAAGCTTAATGATTCAAGACTATAAGCAAGTCAAATTATGTGTGGAGGATGTACGGTAGTTTAGGTGACCTATGAAGCATCATACCTCAACATATGATTATGTCTGCCAACCAGTCGTTAAAGGTCACATTAGACATGCAGGCAGGTCTGAAACAAGCAGGCCTGTGAAGTAATCAACAGCATGCCTAGAGCATAAACGCGGATATGTGTGGGATTTTATTTAATAAGTAATGCTTGTTTTTAGAGGTAGTGTTTTTAGAAGTAGGCCTAATGCAATTAATTAATTGCTATAAGCATGTGAGGCATGAGTTTGGTCTTGGCAGAACGATAATATATAAAGGACATGTAACATCATGGTGTGCTAAGATATAGTACAAGTTAATGACTGGAGTAACATACTTTTTTTCAGAAATAAACTTGATGGAATTATTACCATATACCGTCAGAAAAATGAAAGCTGTATAGTTTATCTATCTAGTATTATTTGCATTTTTGAATATTTTTAATCATTTGCATTGACACGCATTAAATGACATTTATAGTTTATATGCTCTCCTAAGTGAATATAGATAGGCATTAAATATAGAACCAAATCATAGATATAATGTACAGTCAAATGTAAACATCTAACATAGGGGAGAACGGGGCAGGTTGGATCATATTTTGTTTGGAACGTCATAGTACTACAATATACTATGGCTTCAAACAATGCAGTTTTTTCACAAAACCACAGCTTAACATTGCTATACAAAATAACCAACTTACCTATTT
>JAQGBW010003494.1:0-16153 GCA_034698625.1 Julus scanicus
AACTACAGAATACAACAATTTTAGCAATAGCGCCTTTGCTGTCCTGTAGCAGACTGCACAAGACAACTACAGAATACGAGAATTTTAGCAATAACGCCTTTGCTGTCCTGTAGCAGACTGCACAAGACAACTACAGAATACAACAATTTTAGCAATAGCGCCATTGCTGTCCTGTAGCAGACTGCACAAGACAACTACAGAATGCAACAATTTTAGCAATAGCGCCTTTGGTCCTGTAGCAGAGTACATCTCTGCTACCTGGTTGCTGACGTCACAAAGTCAGTTCTCTGGTGAGTAGGCTGTGTGTGAATAGGGCTTTAAACATGCTAGTTTACATCGATCAAGCTGTTCGGATACTTTACAAGAATCTGCGATAATGCACGGATTCTTCCGATTTTCGGAATGACCCAAACTAGACCAAACGAACCGCTGCTAGAAAGGGGCCGTTCGACTCTCAAAATGCAATCTTCCCAAAGCTAATTGAAAGGGACGAGAATTAAATGCGTTAGTGCAGACTAAAGCGACATTTTCTTTGACTGAGGAGTGTTTTCCCTCTCCCTTCCATCTTTCTTTTTTTTATTGGAAAAGTGCAAAAAGAATTTTTTTTCACAATAAAAGAGGGAGTAGGCAAGCCACAAAAGGTAGATTAAGATCCGAGACGCACTTACGAGCATTAGGCTTCAATTTGGCCCGAATTAAATGAATTACCATTCTTACTTGGATGTCGTTTGGAGGGCGAAACGTCTGCTTTGATGATGGGAAATTGCTTAACCACTTTCGGTAGATAAAAAGAGGATGGTAAATTCGTTTTAGTAGGAAGGCTTCAGCGATGGAGCTTATAGGACACAACGATGGAGGTAGAAGCGCCCTTTGAAAAAGGGCTATCCATACCAAAGCAATTAGCCTGTGAACCAAGCTGAGTGTGTTGAAATATTTGTATTACCAGTAGCAAGCTCTATGGTTGTGAAGCATGGATGTTAAAAAAGGAGACAACTTGGCTGGACCCAGAAAATTACAAACACAGATCCTTATCACCAGAAAGGACCCAAGGAGGTTATTCTGTAACAGGTGATCTAGCGTAAACTTCTATTTGGTCATCTCTGCCAAATGAGTGATTCCCAAAAGATATAGGCTCTTGATGTTTGGAATGACTTATATGATCGGTGTGGTTTAACAAGACCGACTTCAGCGCAACAAGACAGACTTGGCGCAAGAGGACAGACTTGGTGCAAGAGGGCAGACCTGGCGCAAGACGACAGACCCTGGCGCAAGACGACAGACTCGGCGCAAGAGGGCAGACCCGGCGCAAGACAACAAACCTAGCGCAAGAAGACAGACCTGGCACAAAAAGACAGACCTGGCGCTAGAAGACAGACCTGGTGCAAGACGACAAACCTGGCGCTAGACGACAGACTTGGCGCAAGGCAGACTTAGTACAAAACAGAAATATTTTGATATATTTGGTGAAGCTGGGATTAGAAGTCAACACATTGTCTGTGGTGATGATAATGATGATGATACAAAAGTATCCTACAATACTTAATGTAACAAAGTTTAAGATTCTATCTTTTGACAGCACGAGCTAATGATAATTATATCAAAGACACCATTACATGAATTTCAACATACCACAAAGGAAGCAATCACAATGTAGAGCAAAGTTTTCAAAACTTAATCATGAACATATATTAATAACGTTGAGCTTGATTGTTGGTCTGGAACATATCTCCTACATAACAGTTAATGTATATGAACCATGATTTTACATGTTTTCAAGGCAACTCATAAAATACATAGTCAAGAACACTACAAGTCTTGCAGGGAGGGGATGGCTTGCGGTAACCGCAGTATATCCCCACCAGACACTCTACTACCATAGTCTGGATTCTCTGGAAGCTCGTTTGGTAGCTAATATTGACAAAAGACATATCAAAGCCGTCCTCCAATCTCCCGATATCCGTCTAAATACAAAAGGGTCTCCCGATGAACATGACACGTCATCCCCTCCTGTCTTCACCCCTCCCTCTTACAAGTAAAACCCTTGTCTTAGCTCTTGCAAAACACTGCGAATGGTGTCAACACGCCACGACACAATGTAGTGTCGGAAACTCCCGGCACAGCTCGGAGTAAAGAGAGTAACTTAATCCAGCACATTACAACATTTCCTTTTGTTCGTTCGCTATTTTATTGAATGAGCGCTGGGGAGACAGAGGTGGGGAGCGGGATTACAGCGGGGTTAAAGCGGATCTTCAGGAGCGAAAATCAATGAACTGTTTCAGTGTCGTATGTGTCGAAAATATAACAGGTGCGAAACCTGGACTGATGGATTCGAATTGAAACATCTTGTGGATCTGATCTTGGAGACACCTTCCTTCCAGAGCTCGGGTTGTTGGGGTTTCTGATCTTTGTTCCAGAACATTGAGGAAGGTTGATGGAACACGAATAGGTTGATTCAGATATTCTGTACTGCATTTTAGATTAATGCCAGAATGATGAGGATCCAAAAGCAATAATTTCTCATGGACAATCATGGAAGTTTTGAAAAATATATAATAATTTAAATCTGACTTCTTAAAACAAAGACAGCAAGGCATAAACGTTACCAGGTGAATTGTCAGAGAAGTGTCATACATGACAATAACTGGCATGTCATGAAACTATATTAACCCTTGTGGAAAAAGGAATATTCTGTAAAACACATATACAGAGGGTGGACCAATAAAAAGTAAGCCAACTTCACCAACCTTACCAAAGGCTTGGGCTTCTCCAAACCCTGGTGAAAAAAACAATAGAGGTTTCTATTGTTTTCTATTGTTTAGTCAATACAGCTAAACCATAGAAGCCAATAGAAGTCAATACATGAACCATAGAAGTCAATATAAGTCAATACATGAACCATAGAAAACAATAAATATCAATTAAGTGTCCAAATAACAATAGAAACCAATAGAAATCTCTATTGGTTTCTATTTTTTTCACCAGGAAAGCATAGTGAAAATCCAGACTGGGTGCCTAAATTACGATTAGGATAACTGTAAAATCCATGTCCGTTTAATAAAAATAGAAGACAGTGTCTGCTCCAACAGTAGCAATAAGGAAATAATCCAAGAGGCACCAAATATTATTAACAATATTTGGAATACTGACAAGAAATACAAGCGGTTGCCTAAAGAAGGCATTTAGAAAGCTGGTTCGATACAGGGAGGCAGATTCACAATGCAACCACACGACCATAAGTCAAAGTCAGAGCGCCATGTCGTGGCAGTTCATGGTTAGAAAGAGGGAAGAGACAAGGAAATAGGTTGAAATTCCCTTAAAAGACATCTCCATAAGCCTTAGCATCTCCATCAACGTTCCGACGCAGTCATAAATCAATGGCACGATAGCCCACCATCAACCGCCACGGCCATAAATCTGTTGCTTTCGACCTAAATTCCAACATCTACTCGCAACTTGGTTGCGAAGTCACATCTCTCTTTGCCATGCAGAATTACCATTGAGAACTCTTCAAATTCAGATAAGTCACATTCCCATATATCGTGAACCTTTACGAGCAGTTGGCGACGTTGAAAATAGCAGTTAACATCTTACTGAAGAGCAATGGACAACTTTCAGAATATCAGTAGGCATTATCTGAATTGGCAGTTAACAGTTTTCAAAGAGACAGTTGGACATTTTCAAAAAAAAAGAAGTTGACAATTTCCATAAGAACATCTTTCAGAGAAGGTAGTTGGATATTTTTCAGAATAGCACTTGACGGATTATGGGAAGAGCAGTTGAGATTTTTTTAGAAGAGCAGTTGAGATTTTTTTAGAAGAGCAGTTGAGATTTTTTTAGAAGAGCAGTTGAGATTTTTTTAGAAGAGCAGTTGAGATTTTTTCAGAAGAGCAGTTGAGATTTTTTCAGAAGAGCAGTTGACGGATTATGAGAAGAGCAGTAGAGATTTTTCAGAAGAGCAGTTATGATAATTCAGAAGAGCAGTTGACATCTTTCAGAAGAGTAGTTCACATCTTCCACAAAACATTTGACGACCATCAAAAAATCTGCGGTCAACTTTATAAAACGCAGTTAACATTTTTTTCAAAAGAATAATTGACAACTTCCGGAAGAATAGTTGACAACCTCCGAAAGAGACGGTTGGCAACGTTGTAATTTCTGAAGAGCAAATTACAACTTCTGAAGAGCGAATTATAACTTCTGAAGAGCAAATTACAACTTCTGAAGAGCAATTTACAACTTTCAGAAGAGCAGTGGACAACTTTCAGAAGAGCAGTGGACAACTTTCAGAAGAGCAGCGGACAACTTTCAGAAGAGCAGCGGATAACTTTCAGAAGAGCAGTGGACAACTTTCAGAAGAGCAGTGGACAACTTTCACAGGAGCAGTGGACAACTTCCAGAAGAGCAGCGCATGGGCAACTTTCAAAACAAGAGTGGACAACTTTCAAAAGAGCAGTGGACAACTTTCAGAAGATCAGTGGACAATTTTCAGAAGAGCAGCGGACAACTTTCAAAAGAGCAGTGGACAACTTTCAGAGGAACAGTGCATGGACAACTTTCAAAAGAGCGGTTCACAACTTTCAGAAGAGCAGTGGACATCTTTCAGAGGAACAGTGCATGGACAACTTTATAAAGAGCGGTTCACAACTTTCAGAAGAGCAGTGGACAACTTTCAGAAGAGCAGTGGACATCTATCAGAGGAACAGTACATGGGCAACTTTCAAAAGAGCAGTGGACAACTTTAAGAAGAGCAGTGGACAACTTTCAGAAGAGCAGTGGACATCTTTCAGAGGAACAGTGCATGGACAACTTTCAAAAGAGCGGTTCACAACTTTCAGAAGAACAGTGGACAACTTTCAGAAAGTTGAACATATTCAGAAGTGCAGTTGACATGCGTGTTGTCAGTAGTGTAGTTGACGTACTTCAGAATATTAACCGAGAATTTTCATAAAAACAATTGGTATCTTTGAATTTTTCAGAAGAGCAGTTTCTGATATGCAATACCAACGAAAAACTGACAGTGGAACCAATGGCAGAATTTTCCCACAGCCAACAACTTGTTAGACTCCTCAAACTCGGCGTGTTGGCCGAGTGTTTCAACAACTATGGGAAAACCAATTCCGATTGATCGCCGTCGGCGGATACGGGCGGTTGTGCGGAAAACCGCGTGTTTTCTCATTATAGCGCTGCGGTATCGCTCCCAGGGTTCTCGTTTCAGCGTCACAACGGTTAGGTTGAAGCTGGCTGTTCAGCTACCATACATGCATGGTAAATAACCCCAAAACAAAAGATGTATTCCAACATGTATGGACTTGTACGTCTAAATCACAATTAGGTTTATATACGGAATTACCCAAATCTAATATGCCCATATATGGAATGACCCATGAAATTTATGTCGACATGTATATGGCACACAGATACGGGTTTTCCGCAACATCCAGCCAATCCATATCTTGTCAACAGCGAAAACAATAGAAAATAAATCACTGGCAAGTGATTAACAACCACGAGGACTTGGCGAATAACTGCAGACATTTTCAAGCTTCGATTAATGTTGCAAGCACCGTTGTTTCCGAGAGAATCACTGCGGCCAAAATTCCAGGGAAAATTAATGACCGACGGATGCCTATCGCAATCCGGTCACACTGACGCGACTTCCGGTCACGAGGGTCGACGCGCTTCAAGCGCCTCCCAGCGCCTAGACAGAAGGTCACTGCAACAAGAGTTCATTATTCCCACTTTTCTAATTGCATTATTATGAAATCAGCGGTTTTTTTTTTATCTGATGGATCATCACTTTTAAATGCTGATATGTGATAAGTAAACTGAAAGAGATGTATTTTGTATAATGCCTAGTACAGACCAGGGAAAACACGAAACAGAAACAGGGTTTTGGAAACAAGTTTACGAAAAAGTTTGCCTACCGATTTTCTATGCCATAAAAAGCAAACATTCCCTTCGTTTTTAAATGGTTTTTTTATGTGGACACTATATTTGGACAAACTTGTTTTTCGAACATGTTCATGAAACTACGTTTCGACAAACTTGTTTGCAGAAACCTTGTTTCTGTTTCGTATTTGCTCCGGAATGAGTCCAATTTTGTGATAAGTAAACTGAAATAGGATGTATTTTGTATAATGCCTACTACAGACCTGAGCAAACACGAAACAGAAACAGGGTTTCGGAAACAAGTTTACGAAAAAGTTTGCCCACCAGTTTTCTGTGCCAATAACAGCAAACAATCCCTCCGTTTAGAAACGCTTTTTTTTATGCGGACACTATATTTTTACAAACTTGTTTTTCGAAACATGTTCATGAAACTACGTTTCGACAAATTTGTTTGCAGAAACCTTGTTTCTGTTTCGTATATGCTCCGGAATGAGTCCAATTTTGTGATAAGTAAACTGAAATAGGATGTATTTTGCATAATGCCTAGTACATACCTGAGCAAACACAAAACAGAAACAGGGTTTCGGAAACAAGTTTACGAAAAAGTTTGCCCACCATTTTTTTGTGCCATGAACAGCCAACATTCCCTCTGTTTAGAATCACTTTTAATGTGGATACTATTTGGACAAACTTGTTTGCAGAAACCTTGTTCCTGTTTCGTATTTGCTCTGGAATGAGTCCAATTTTGTGATAAGTAAACTGAAATAGGATGTATTTTGTATAATGCCTAATACAGACCTGAGCAAACACGAAACAGAAACAAGTTTACGAAAAAGTTTGCCCACCAGTTTTCTGTGCCATGAATGGCCAACATTCCCTCCGTTTAGAAACGCTTTTTATGTGGACACTATATTTGGACAAACTTGTTTTTCGAAACATGTCCATGAAACTATGTTTCGACAAATTTGTTTGCAGAAACCCTGTTTCCGTTTCGTGTTTTCTCCGGAAGAGTCCATTTTCTACTCTCTACAAATGACAGAGGGTGGGCAATCATCACTAGCACCAAAGCTAGCAGTGATTGCCTGCTTTCAAGGGCCACAAAATCAATGTGGTATGTTGATCATGCAACAAACGTGGAAAATTGCTTAAGTCCCAGCGGGGATTTTCCTGGGGACTTCCAGAAAACTTGGATGGTGTAGAGTAGCGACAAGGACCCTCGTATTCCAGAATTAAAATTTCAAATGACGTGCTAATGAAACGAGGCGAGCCGCATAACAAAAGAGGGTCCAAAGTGGAAAAAATGTCTTAATTGTGTTCTCTTGTCGTTATGGTCCTTGCAATACCAAACGCAATTAAGGAATGTAGATGGCGCTGAATTAATTAAACCGCATTCGGCAATTGATTAGTTGTAGAGCCCCAAGCCCGAAGAGGCGCTAATTGGGAGCCTACAGTATTTATAATTACGACCCCGGTTTTAATATGAAAATAATGTAAACAAAAAAAGAAAAAAATCTTTAGTTCATCAAACCTAAGAACCCTCTGGTAGAACTTGTCAACCAAACTGTCAATTTAATTTTCCACACGCAATTTTTTACGCAAAATAAATGCACAGACACGCGAGCAGCACTACATTTATATGTTTTAGTCATGATTATCCCAAATAAACCTGAAAAAATCATGCACACGTTTTGTGCCTGGTTTGCAAATCAATAGTTTTGAAAAAGCTTAATAGTTGATGACAATATATGCTTTTTATGCTCATAGCAACTGAGATGAAAAAAAGATAAATGATTTTTAAAAAAATCATGTATCTGATACATGTTCTGTACATGTCTTGCAACATGAAACTAAGAACTGCTTTGTTTTTTTAAATCTGAACTCCTTTGGTTTTTTTTTTAATCTTATGGTTATGAAAATTGTGTTGATGGGGTTAAATAGGAGGTCATGTGTGCTCTATCCACTGATGTTGTTAGATTTTAACTACAACCATTTGTTGACGGAAATTTAAATACAAACTTGGAACCCATTCCATTTAGGACACAATTTCAAGTTAGGAAAAGGAAGAGAATGGGTTGTTTGTATGAAATCAGCTGTTTTCGTCTTCAATCCCAAGTGAAAATTCAAAAGTATGGGACCCAATGGCAATATACCCATATTTCTACAGGTCTCATAATTCAATGGGTCCTATATTTGTATGGGTCCTCCCATATGATTTTCCATTTAACCAAATTAACTAAATTTTCATAACTAGAAGATTTAAGAAAAAAAAAGTGGGGTGGTGAGAAATTCTGGTCCACCCTGTATATTGTGATATAGTAGAGCAGTGAAACATGTAGTCATACATGCACTTGTACATTCAATTTCTGGCCTGAACATGCCTAAAAAGCCATATGAGAGTCACAGGGTGGCCACACAATTTTCATTTTGAATTTCCCTGACTTTTCCTTGACTAAATCCCAAAATTCCCTGACTTTTCTCTGACTAAATCCCAAAATTCCCTGACTTTTTCCTGACTAAATCCCAAAATTCCCTGACCTAAACTTATTCGGTAATGCATACACATTTGTAGTCATAATGAAACGTGCTTTATAAAAACACTATATTTGGCATTTTCAAATTTTAGCAAGCAATTTCAAAGAATATTAAAAACAGAGCATTTATCAAACTGAACATAACTGCAGCTTTGATTGTTACACAGCCAAAATGGCTCTCGTTTGGACAAATGTCCAATAACAGAATATAGGGAAAAAATTATTTTGTGGAAAGAAACAATTTCATAAAGAAACAAATGATATTTCAAGAGTATTGGGGATGGGCCTGCTGGAAGACTGATTGCAGGGATGGCATTTTGCTTGGAAAGTGGAAAATTTCCCTGACCACTTACTGATTTCCCTGACTTCCCTGACCACTTTTTTGTTCCCTGACTTTTCTTGACTTCCCTGACCTGTGGCCACTCTGAGTCAATACATGGTCCATGTGTGATTTGTTTCACTAGGGGTATTAATGTTACATTTATGGGAATAAATTCGTTTTAGGTAAATTTGTCAGATATTCTTAAAAAGCCAATTGGGAAATATCATGAGAAAGTTGAAAATACACGCGGAGACTTGCGGAAAAAAATACAAAATAAAATAGCGACTATTTTAAGGTTGAAAAAATGCATATTTTATCCTAGCGCAATATCGAATGCGACCTCCCAACATGGCGGCGATCGTCGATGTTGACCATAATTCGTTATACGTAACCTAACCTAACCTACTCTAACCTAAATCGACGTTTTCAGACAATTTGAAAAATTTACTTAAACCGAATTATAGCAAATAATGGTCAACATCGACGATCGCCGCCATGTTGGGAGGTCGCATTCGATATTGCTTTAGGTTAATATATGCATTTTTTTCAACCTTAAAATAGTCGCTATTTTATTTTGTATTTTTTTCCGCAAGTCTCCACGCCTATTTTCGACTTTCTCATGATATTTCCCAACGTCTAAAACCCTGAAATCGGCGTTTTAGCAATATTTGACAAATTTACCTAAAACGAATTATAGCCCATTATTCTAACTACACATTAGAAGAGATAAGAGCACTCAAAAAGAAAACAATGGTGACAGCTCTAACAGGATTCCACTCCTTCATCGATGATAAAATCAATGCTTCCGCCCGCCCCTACAAAAACTTCAATTCTCCTCCCCATCGGCTACAAAACTACCTTAATATCAATATCCCTTTCTTCCTTAAAAATTCGTTCTACAATTATGTATCAATCGCTACATTAGCCTGCTCTAAAAATGGATACATTCACATAACACATCAAAACCCTTGCCCCCTCTGTGATTCTGCAACTTATGATTGGCAACACCTTCTCTACACAAACAAAAAACCCAAAATTAAAATTGACAATAGCACGATCACCACCCCTTCCCACCATTCCCCCAACAGACCTAATATCACAAATACTCACTAATAAGAGTAGAGAGTTTATTAAATTTTATAACTTAAAAGCAATCCTATGGTTTTCAAAAAAATACTTTATTTCTTGTTCAATACATATACATACAATTTATTTAAAAATATACTCATGTACTGTCGATGTAATAAGATCTGTAGTAAGGGCATCTAAACTGGGAAAGCCTATGGTTTAGGCATCTAAACTTGGATAATCTGTGGTTTGGACATCAAAACCAGAAATCTGTGGTTTGGTCATGTAAATTTGGATAATCTGTAGTTTGGGCATCTAAATCTGGGTAATCTGTGGTTTGGGCATCTAAATCTGGGTAATCTGTTGTTTGGGCATCTAAATCTGGGTAATCTGTGGTTTGGGCATCCAAATCTGGGTAATCTGTGGTTTGGGCATCAAAACCAGGGAAATCTGTGGTTTGGTCTTCTAAATCTGGGTAATCTGTGGTTTGGGCATCTAAATCTAGGTAATCTGTGGTTTGGGCATCTAAATCTGGGTAATCTGTGGTTTGGGCATCAAAACCAGGGAAAACTGTGGTTTGGTCTTCTAAATCTGGGTAATCTGTGGTTTGGGCATCTAAATCTAGGTAATCTGTGGATTGGGCATCTAAATCTAGGTAATCTGTGGTTTGGGCATCTAAATTTGGATAATCTGTGGTTTGGGCATGAAAACCAGGAAAATCTGTGGTTTGGGCAACTAAATCTGGGTAATCTGTTGTTTGGGCATCTAAATCTGGGTAATCTGTGGTTTGGGCATCCAAATCTGGGTAATCTGTGGTTTGGGCATCAAAACCAGGGAAATCTGTGGTTTGGTCTTCTAAATCTGGGTAATCTGTGGTTTGGGCATCTAAATCTAGGTAATCTGTGGTTTGGGCATCTAAATCTGGGTAATCTGTGGTTTGGGCATCAAAACCAGGGAAAACTGTGGTTTGGTCTTCTAAATCTGGGTAATCTGTGGTTTGGGCATCTAAATCTAGGTAATCTGTGGATTGGGCATCTAAATCTAGGTAATCTGTGGTTTGGGCATCTAAATTTGGAGAATCTGTGGTTTGGGCATGAAAACCAGGAAAATCTGTGGTTTGGGCATCTAAATCTGGGCAATCTTTGGTTTGGGCATCTAAACTGGGAAAATCAGTGGTGACATCATCAAAGTAGACTCTAAATGTTGTGGTAGGAACATCAGAAGTTGAATAAGTGTTGTATTTCTTGAACTTGTTGACAGTTGCTCGAATGTTTGATGAGAGTCTGGCCGTTGTTCTGGATTTCCCATTTTCAGTTTGCGTATCTGTAAATTAAAAATAATAATAAGAAATTAATTAAAAACGGATAAAATCTTACAGTTAAGATTGTGCTACTTACCTTTTGTTATCTTTGTGTGGCTGCTGTTTATATTTTTTAATGGACCCTTGGCAGTTGTTTGGGCACTAGCTGTTGTGATGGATTGTCCTGTACAATATATATGGCGTTAAATATAAGTTTCTGCAATACGAACACATAATTTATGAAATGAACTTACTGCAGCACTCGAGGTCATCGATGCAACAGTACGCACTCGTTGTCCTCTGTTTGGAACATTGTTTGCACATTGGTACTTTGTTGTAAACATCTATACTGATGTTCCTGTTTACTGTCATTCCATCGCATAATTTGCCGAAACAAACTGCGATCATGACGCGTACGAGAAACATACTTCCATTCATGTTGATCCTGTTTTGAAACATGAAAAAATCCCCACGATGAATCAAATGTATATTTTTATATCAACTGCTTGAACTGATGTCAGAACCATTGACATCACAATTTGGTTGCCATTTATCATTTAACAAATCTATCATCTAACTTCTGTTAATAACTCGCGGTTTTCTCGAATGCGAACACACGTGGAACATCATAAATCCAGTACAAGTTCAAAAATTGCATTTAAAAAATTGTAAACACATGTTGGAGATGTTGAAAAGGTTGTAGGGCACCTGCGAATCTACTTTTTGTGCAATTGCCAAAAGGCACGAAACACGTTGTAACTCGTTTATTATTAATGTTGCGGCAGTAGTTAACAATTAGCGAAATTTAAAGTTTCTTTTTATGAAAAAAATAACATTCAAAACTTTTCAAATCGGACAATATATAAAAAGTTGCATTCCTGAAAGTATTTCATTTAGGATTTCGTGCATTCTTTGAAAGGTTTCACCCACGGGTGTCACTGGGAAATACCCCTGGGGGAAAAAACAATAGAGATTTCTATTGGTTTCCATTGTTATTTGGACACTTTATTGGTTTTAATTGTTTTCTATGGTTCCTGTAATGACTTCTATTGACTCCTATGATTTAGCTGTATTGACTAAACAATAGAAAACCATGGAAAACAATTGAAGCCAATAAAACCAAGGGATAAGGTATGGTCCTCGTTTTTACCTAAGAAAAATTGCATTTTTACCAAATAGAATTTACGTTTTTAATAAACAAAATTTGCGTTTTTACCATAGAAAAATTGCAATTTTATCATAGAAAATTTGTATTTTTACCTTAGAAAATTTGCATTTCCACCATAGAAAATTTGCGCTTTTGCCTTACAAAAAGTGTGTTTTTACCATAGAAAAATTGCAATTTTACCATAGAAAATTGCGTTTTACAGTTTTCATGACAATTTCAAAAAGTCATTTTCAACATTTCAAATTTTTTTCACACATGTTCTGGAGGCCCGGGCCCCTAAAAATCCCGGGCCTGGGGTATTTCTTCCCCCCCCCCCTTTCCCTCCCTCTCTTGTTAGGCATGTGGAGGGGAGGAGGCCCAGGCCATTATTTGATTGTGGGGACATTGCCTTTTCGTTTTTATTGCGCTATTGTGAAGTGCCTCGTATTAGAGGACCGAATTAATTGGTTTGTGATAATATGCATCTGTTCTCATTGGCTGGGCAGAGGGGTCCATTTGCGGAGGTTGCGAACCTTTTACGTTATGACGAATAAAACATTTGTGCCAGAAATACAATAGTTATACATTATAGTTAATCGGGACATTTTATTTTTCTGCAATATACAGCTAATTGTGCATATTTGACAAATATTCGACAAAATCCATATGATCCAGGATCCAGAAGTTTATCACTGTTTGTTGGTTGTTGTGGGAAGATTTACCGTTGGTGTACCTGAAATTAAATATTCGGCAATGCGTTATTGTCACTAATTGTGACACTGATTGTGATCACGTTGTAACACTTATACACAACACACTCTCATCCTAGCACAACACGCTGAATTTAGGTTGTTATGCCTGATACACAGTTTACATTCGGCCGACCAAATCCCAGTTGTGGTACTAGTTGTATCCAACTTCCGGTCCTCCTGGTCAGCCATCACTAGCGCCACCATCAAGGTCACTAAGACTACTAATACGAGGCAGAAACGGGGCTTCATCGTGAAATATGTTCGAAATAATGTTAAAATATGTTTATGATAACAACATTTGGACGTGCTTTATACTTTTATGAACACAATACATGATTCAAATGTTTACCACTTTAGATGACGTTTGTATTTCTAACAATTGGAGTGGATTGTAATTAGTTGCGATGAATCAGCTGTTCAACACGTATTTAAGCTAAAAAAATTGCAGAAATTATTACAAAAATACAACCAGCTTTCAGTGAAATAAGCGAGTTTATTGTGCAAATAAAAATAAAATTGGTGGCTGTTAATAATACACAGTTTAAGCTTATTAATAAAGAAAATAAATGAAATAATGCTGCAAAGATAAATGCGATCCTCGCGTAATGAGAGGATCGAATCCTGATCAAGATCAGGGATTCAGTATCAAATCTTTGGCCAAATCCAAATCCTCATCCGGAAGTAGTTGTAGGAAGAATTCTCGGTGTTGTTGTTGATGGTGGTATTGGAGTTGTAGAATTGCGAGAGGCTGTCTTAACTAAAATTTTGAAAAACAAACATTGATTAATTAACTTGAAATTACTAAGTATATTCCTAAATATGCCTTTAAAAAAAGGAGATGATAAATATGGACCTTCATCACTCGGGCCATATTTGGTTCATATTTAGCCAATGATGGCTAATGTATGTAGTATGTGTCCAAATTCTAGTTATTATATTCGATAGTGTCTACTTACCGCAACAAATGTTAAATTCTGTACAACATCGACCACGAATGAAACCTCGACATCTTTTGCAATTTTTCCACCAATAGTTCCCTGGTCTGAACTTGGCTGTTGTCTCGTTTTTCATCTTCATCATCTTCATCATCCTATCCTCGAGTTCAACCTCAGCCGAACTCGAGTCCGACACCATCATCGAAGCAAACACGACGAAAATTATGAGCAAAACTAAAGATTTCATGATGTTCTCCAACTTCTGTTTAAACGCTAGGTTTCAAAATAAATTCAAACATAATTCACTAAAATGTACTTTTAGTGAAAATATAAAATTATATAAAAATGATCTTAATTATGATAAAGCTCACCTTAATGTTGACTTTGCTAACTTCCAACTTTGTTTAATCATTTCTGAAATTGGGATCTGAATTTATACTTTTTAGATATTATTGTTAATTTCACGATATGACATTTTGGGAAAAAACGTGATGACAAAACTCATTTCCATCATTTCGGATAATAATGATTTTTGCTACATCAGTATTTGGGGAAATTTATTTACAGCCTCAAACCAAAAACAAGCTATTTTCAAATTTGTAAAGTGTTTACGGTTATGGAAACATATTTTCGGAAATTGTACGCTTCTGGAAATGTTATTTCAAATTTCGTTGTGGGTTTTACAAAAAATTGTTTAAAAAAAAAACTGAAAGGAAAATTTATGAAAATGCAAGTTAATTAATTGACCGATTTGTGAAAAATTATGCGAAGTACGCCAAGTAAGTGATCCCTGCACTTCAGGTCTCATCCTGACTGGCCTTTTGAGCAATGCTGATCTCAGCAATATGCATGGTTACATCGGTGTTATTATTATATGCCTTAAAGATTGGTGAAGAGATCATGCAATTTGGGCCTTTACTGCCCAAGTATAGTGTTCCTGGCTGAACAATAGCCACACTGTGGGTATGTGGATCTCTGTTGGTGGAAAGGGTAATAAGAGCTCAGGAGTGGTGTAGAATGGGGATAGATGTTGATTTAGTGGTCATTATAGTTGGATTAAAGCATGCAAACAAGAGGTGGTGCCAACCCCACCGATTAGTGTTGCGTAACAGGAAGTAGGACTGGGTGAGGAAGTCATGTTTAGTTGGTATGCTGTTAGGGCCGATGAGCATATGAATAATAAATGTCTCCAGTGAAAAAGGGATGTTGAGTTTAAGGTAGGGCTAAATGGAGTGGTCCAAAACTTTGAAGGAGATATATCCGCAATTGGATGCGGCTATTTTATCGGATATGGATTTTCTGAAGGCCTGTGTCGCTCTCCTTAGGGTCAAGAATCTGCATTGGGCTATTTGGGAGAGAGTGGGGGTATAGGTGCATTACTTCGTTACAATAGCGTGACCACAATGCATTTGGACACAACCAGTAGCATGCCCTTACTCTTAACGATGGTCGAGTTTAGATTATCATCTTCCGCTTCTGTTGGAAATGCAACAACTGAAGCGTCCAAGATGACAATGGCAACAACTGTAACGAGGAACTTCATCGTTCGATATGGGGCACTTAATTACGAGATTCTGGAATGAGGACACAAATGTTCAAAGTTATATCCGAATCGAAAAAATTGAAACTCGAGTGAGTCAACTCGACTCGGAGACTTCTCGCGGAAGACAACAATGTCGGATGTCAGGGACTTTCGACTGAATATATAGCAAAATGTTCCGGAGAACTTAATTTCATCGTGGGTGTTTGTCTATTTTATCAACAAATTCAATATTTGCAGAATGTTCCATCAGTTTTGCAACCGTTGATGTAATATCCATGACATATGGCAATCTTTTCGTGTAGGAGTTTCCATCTGGGACTAAACAACCACATTTAAATGGGCACCAATACGAAATTAGGTAAACTATAAAGATAATTTGTTCGCAAATAAAACATTCGCATGACGACTAACGTAAACTCATGCAGTATATTTATATTGCTATTAGACATTTTGTTGTTTACAAATATAATTACGCCAATGATGTTAATTATGGAGTGGTATTCTATATAAAAGGGCCTCTCTCTTTCTTACCGAAATCATTCCCTTAACTAAGGTTATTTCGTAGTAACTTAGTGCACCCATAACCGATATATGGCCAACTCTGTTTTATTCGTGTGTTTGGTGGCGGCGAGTTTTCTCATCGTTCAGCTCGTTGAAGCTCAACAG
>JAQGBW010003495.1:0-16153 GCA_034698625.1 Julus scanicus
AAATTTCGACGTCGACCAGTTTTCGACCAGATCGACGTCGAATCGAGTCGATTCGACGAGTCATTTCTGACTGGGCAGTCTCAGGGCTACCATTTTTATGCAAATGTTTCTGAATATCAACAGCAAGTTTTGGAGCACTTAATCGTTTTTTTCGAAACATGACGAAGAATCAACCTCTCATCAGTATCAGTAAATATTTTGTTAGGACTCTTCCTTGCTTTACTGACAATTCCATGGTTTTTTTATACCTCTCGGTGATATTATGGATAGTTAAGTGACATCTTTGCATAATTTCAGCTATCATCCTGATGGATTTTTCGTTCTCATAAAGGCTTACAATCAATTCACTTTCTTTCAACGTTGCATGGGCTCCCATTGCAATAATAGAACACCTTTTCCGTGATGAATTAATGGAATGGCAAGATTACAAGACTAACATATTGATATTAATTTCCCTATGCAAAATATTCCAAACATTTCTTCAACATAATGAACTTTTGACTGCATGGTTTTCACCGTGACATGGATTTGTTTAAATATTGATTGTTGTTTTCATAAATTTTGTTTAATGATAATTTTAATTTGTTTCTTGAAATGTAAGTAAATATACATTACATCATCATTTAATTCCAAGTTATTTTTCTTCGTTAAATTAAGATAACTAGGTGCATACAAAGCTGTTGAACGCATGTGTATGGTTTTCACTCTGAGCCACTGTATCTGTTGTGGTCCTTTTTGAAGTTAAAGGAATCTGAACCCATTCGGCCTTGAATTATTTAAGTCATTGCAAGAAATTTTCTGATTGCAGATTAATGATTCTTGACTTGAACATACAAATACTACTAAGTTTGTTCTTAATTGGACAAACATTAAAGATTTTTTGTGGTGGGAAATGCCACCATCATTTTTATAGGATCTCTGTGAAAAAGAATTATAAAAAATTTTAAAATAGAATTTTCAAATAAAAATTGACAAAACAGTCTTACTGAAGTAGTTTTATGTGATATAGTTGGAAAAAAATTTCTTGTCTTGTTTAGGCATAAAATAAATTGCAGTTTTTGCCCGTACAGTAAACTTCCAATTATCTGCGCTAATTAGGACCGACAGGAGTGCAGATAACAAAAATTTGCGGATATCTGTAGTTAATGCAAAAAAATCAACAATCTTCTTTTGTTTAAGGTTTGACCTCCTTTTCAAGGCAGCTGAATTGCGAATTCGTTTCTACACATTTGCGTTTTTCAAGTTTGGAAGCCATTTTGGATAATGTTGGGGGAAATCCTGTTCAGATAATTTCAGTGCCCCTTTTGTATGATCTTTTAAAATAAAAGGCCAAGAATTTCCGGTCGGCCGCTAGCACACCTAGTTTTCCTGAATGCTAGGAAAGCTGGTGATTACGTTGATGGGTACTATTATCATGATGAGATACATCTGCGATCTGGCAACAAAGTTAGATCTTATTGTCAAGAGGAGGAGATTCCATTTAATCCTAAGGACTATGACTTCTCTGCTAAAAATAAGTTTTAGGGGGAGTTCGAACCCCCCGGTAGCCAGGACCTTCAATGCAGAGTTGAAGAGGCCATGATGCCACCTGTAAGCTACAGAGTACTTGAAGTGGGAAGGACAAGCAGTTCATCGATTCCGAAATAAACAGCAATGATGACAACCCCAGGACTTACAGAGAAGCCATGGATGCTCATGGCGCCCATAGATAGTAATAAGCGATGGGCGATTATTTGCAGACACTCAAAAAGCATAAGTTGTACCAAGAATTGAGCCCTCTACCTGGAGAAAATGTTCTCGGAGGCCAGTGGGTTTTTACTTGGAAGAGGGACTCACAAGGGACAGTCATCCGACACAGGGCCCGCCTGGTGGCAAAGAGCTTCCAGCAGCGAAAGGGATGGGACTACGCTGATTTGTATAATCCAGTAATTTATATCACACTGGTCCGGATAGTCTTTATCCTTCTCGTGGGTTTTGGGGGTTAGCTGCATTGTCATCTTGTCATTAAGTGTGCATTTTTATGTGGTACACTTGACAAGCCAGTCCCCATGGAGCCTTCCCCAGGAAAAAGTCAAACATCACCCTGTGTATGGAGGCTGAAAAAATCCCTTTATGGGCTCTATTAAGCAGAAAGGTGCTGGTGGAGTACCTTGCTTGAGGAGCTGCAATCTCGTTGGCGCATACCACTCACCACTTGTGAGTGTGTCTATCGATTGCGATAGGATGCACAAATTCTTGTTTATGCGGACGACCTGCTGGTCCTTAGTAGGAATCGCAGGGCCCTGGCCGAGGTGATCGGAAGCCTTAGGGAGTTGTACAACATTAAAGACCTCAGACAGGAATCGGACCATGTGAGCATGAGTCAGACTCGCTGCATTGAATCCTTGTTAAAGCAGATGCACATGGTTATGGTGTATAAAGCAAAAGAGCTACTCCAGGTTGGGGCCGTTATGTCTCAAGAGTTAATGAGGAATCAAAAGGAAGTGATTTCATACCCATAACGGAGTTTAATTGGCTCATTGCTATACATTGCCAGGATGACGCAACCTGATATTTTGTTTGTGGCTAATACATTACCTAAGTTCAGTACCCTTACAAAAATGTGCGGTATTAACTTAGTTAAATTATAGTATCCAGTAGGTATCAAGGTATTCTTTAGGTTTCTTAGAGGTATAACAATTTGAAACCTTAGCAATGAAACATTTTAAGGTTTTGTTTTAGGCTTCAGAAATGTAGTTACGGTGGAAACGTTATTAAGTATCAAAAACTTTAAATTGAAATAATAAATATACTTTAAAGATGTAAGGGTCAAGAAGGATAGTAATTTGGTAAGCGTAAAGGTGTGAAAACCTTTATTGACGACAACGTTTTGTCCCGTTTTGATACTTTGATCACAAATTTCTAGTTTATGTCAGTAAAATATAACCAATACGGAAAAAGTATAGCTGAAAATATACATTTTTTTAAAAAATATATTTGTTGTATTTGGAACATATTTAGAAATTAACCCAATATCAGTAAATGCATCATACATTATAGTATATATAACATAAATACCTGAAATTATAATCCATAATCAATAGGTCCCATATTTCTATGGGTCTCATATGTCAATGGATCTGTTAACTCTACAAAAATGAGGTGTAAATAAAAAAAATTTAAAATAATTAAATAAAAATCAATTACACTCAGGTGGGAACGAACCCACATACTCTGAGTTCCCAGGTCAATACCTAAACCCCCATATGAAAAACTTTCTGTAGAATAATGCATATTCTGCATAAAATGCATAACATTTTATGCAGAAAATGTAGTGAAATTCTGCACAATTTTGATACCTTTTTACGCATAGATTTTATGCAGAAAATGTGGTGAAATTCTGCACAATTTTGATATTTTTTTACTCATAGATTTTATGCATAAAAATGTATGCATAACTTTTTCTGCATAAATATTTCTGCATACCTAAACAAAAAAAAGGTTCACAGAGGGAATCAAACCTAGAAACTTTGCCACCTGTACTACTTTAAAATGAAGCATTATAAAAGGGAGTTATGGTTAGCTAATACAGTAAAACCTTAGACTTTACGAACTTCATCAGTTCCATGACCCTGTTCGGAAATGGAAAAGTTCATAATTCGAATTAATTTTCCTTATTGCAACCAATGTAAATTAAAAATAATGCTTTCTGTCCATTTTTAAAAAAAAAAAAAAACATGGTATGAATTTACGTGTGGAAATAAGACTATGTTATTTGTGGAATTAAATTTTTGACAGTTGAATGACAAAAATGCACATAATTAGCATTGGATTCTGTCCTGGAAATGAAGGGCTTTTAAAAGGTTTATTAGATTAGAGAAGTTTATCAGTATATGCTTTAAATGTAGATATATATATTTTGAGAATTTATTCTGCAGAATTCTGTGGTGTGCAAATATTTAATGCATGATTTTTTGTGCATAAACGCTAAAATTTCTGCATAATATTTTCTGCAAAACTTTTTAAGCAGAGGAAACATGTATTTTTCTGCCTAGCTTTGTTATGCAGAAAATTTTATGCATAAACGCTGAAATTTCTGCATAACATTTTCTGCAGAATTTTTTCTGCAGAATTATTTATGGAAAATTCTTTTCTGCACAATTCTGCAATTTTTTTTATGGGCTTCTTAACTACAAATAAGTCATATGTGGAATCTCGTGTTTTAAAGCGTTCGAGCCTTTTTTTAATTTAAAACAACTGGAATTGAAAATTCAAAATCCAGCAGTTTATTAAACAAACAAATGTTCGAAAAACAGTACTAAAATTAGTACCCAGACAGTAAATACTGTCTTAAACATGTTTTAGCAAATGCTAATGCTGCACTAAATAGTGTCAGCAGATTCCTAGTGCCAAGTTAGCAAAAAGCGAATAAGACGTACGTTAGACCCCGAGCCCAAAGGGAACACCTCGCGCTCTAACACCTTTGCCCAAATAAGAAGTCTTGATTCCTAGTCGAAAAGGGCACACCTCGCGCTCAGACATAAGTTTGTACCCAAGTGATTATTAATCACAAAGCTATACTGCAAAGGCAGGAATAACTTCGAAGTTTTAAAAAAACTTCGACCTACGAAAGTCAAAACTGGCCAACGTAGTGACAAAAGGTCGAACCACTCGGAACTTAAACAAAGAGCCCAGTAGGATGAATACCGACCTAAATTGACCCTTGGTGCAACGATCAATGATCTAACTGCACCAAGTGAAATTGACCCATCGGTCAGTTCAATGCAGACCCACGGTGGAGATGACTTTTTCTTTTCATTGGAAGGCTTGCAAATCTTAACAAACGCAGGAATAAATATTCCAAGCGAAGTCTCTGCGTGCTGTGCAAGCTGTCCGCAATTCCTCGACCTTACGCAACAAATTGTTTAAGTGATCGATAAGCTCGAAAGGGATTGTTTGACCTCAACAACTGAGAAAAACTCAGCCTATACAGCACTGACGTCGAACATTGCTTTGTCTACCAAATGGATAGACGAACTGCAAAAGCGTCATAAGGAGTTATAGCAAGCTTTAGCCAACGAAGTGAGCAAAAATGCTCACAACCTTCCAACTAGGTTTTACAATCTGAAGGGGGTGTACAAATGTGTCAATCATAACTGGTTCTTCTACAAACCCAGTTGTGAACACCACTCCAGTAAGTTCGAACATAAACAGTTCGAACTCTGGATGTACTCCAGCTACTTCGACCTTAATTGGTTCGAACTCTGGATGTTCTGTAATGCTGGGATTAGCAAATGCGTCCACAGCTAGCACCATAGATACCACCCTAAATAGGGCAAGTCGGAAAAAGATCGACTTTAGTGAATATGATTTTACTAAGGCAAAAGTAACCTCTGAGGTCTTTGCAGCCGTGGAGAAGTTCTCTGGAAAAGGAAACTTCTTCGACAGTTGGTGGGAACAAGTTCAGTTCATCATCGACGCAAATAAGCTAACCAAAGAACAGGGCTATGATGCTCTCTTCTGGTTACTTATCGACGAAGCTAGAAGCTTCTGGTTTAAAGAGAGTACACCTCCAAAACCTTTGCCGAAGCAAAAATTGCTTTTTTTCTCACGTTATGGAACGTATGAGAGAGATTGTGTTGTGCGAACAAATCAGTCGCCTCAAGCAACGAGATTTCCAGTCAACTCGAGAGTTCATTGAACTCATTATGGCTAAGTACTACAAAATTTCGTACTTACCCAAGCCTAAGATGATGGTACAAACCATCATTCTGGCCTTACACCCCTCTATATCCCGACATATAGATGTTGAAGCAAGAAAACATGCTTCTGTGGGTGCAACAATGGCGACAACCCAATAAGAAGAACACAGTGAAAACCAAAGCTGGAGTCCCAGTGCCCGTCCTAACTGACGCTCAGATTAGGTGGAGTCACTCGAAGCCGAGTCACAGCTATCACTGAACGACTAACTCAAGTCAAAATCGGACTAGATACCAAGGCTCGACTCAGAACCAGTCCGGTTCTTTAAGTGGTCAGAGATCTAACTTTTTGAACCTCTACCATAAGGGAGGAACAGGGGGAAATCCACAGCCTGCCCAAGTAACTGCGTCCCCGTCAAACAATACGACCACGCAGAATACTGCTTCGATCAAGCAGAATAGGGTCCAGTACATGAAGCTGGATGACCCTAGGCCAAAATAGGCCATGAACAAAAACCCTGACCCACAACCTGATTGTAGGATCTGCGGTAATAAGGGTACAAATACCCTCTATTGTCCAAAAGGATGTGAAAACAGATTTTTAACAAATAATCTGTTAGTTCTACCTGTTAAACAACAGATGAATACAGCAATTGCCACCACCTCGCTGTCAGGAGACCTTTTGGTCTACGCAAAGTGCAGCTTGGCTGGTGTGGAGCACCAAGTGTTGCTCGATCCTGGAGCAAACGTCTTCCTTGGAGAAGGACAACTCCATGAACAGCTAAGAGTCAACAGAAACCTATGACTAGATGTAGAAGAAGTGTGCAACTTGCCGATCAGGTGAAAAACGAGTACAAAGCTTTACTCACCACCGTCGAATTTTTCTTGGAAGGTCGAACATACCTTCAGGAAACCATGATCATTTTTTCGTATGATCAATCCATAAACATACTTGGGATGGATTTCCTCAGACAGGCAGAAATCTTGGTGGACTGTGGTGGCACACAGTGGCAGTTCAAGAACCCTGTCTTGCAAAACATAGTTGCAGAAGCTCCTAGGAGTCTGATGGATAAGATCGAAAAGAGCTGTCCTAACACCAGCATTAAAGATTCAAATGAACCTTCCCGAGTAAATCACATGAGTGTGCCTGAGGCCTTACAAGACATCACTCTCAGAAGTGATGAGGCCCCACACCTCTCGCCAAAAGACCGAGATGAAGTAAACCAGTTACTAGAATTTCATCGTGGGATCTTCGAAGAGCCTGAGCAAGCAGCTAATGTTCCTCACAGAGGATCGACATCAAACCTGATTCTCAGCCTTTTCGCGATCAGGGCATACTCTGTGTCACCAATGAAGAAGAAAATTCTTCAGGAAAAGGTCAACGACCTTATCAGAAAGGGCTACATGGTACCCTCTTCTTCTCCTTGGGCAGCACCATCTCTGCTGGTACCTAAGCCTGGCAACGCCAGTGAATACCGCATGGTCACGGACTTCCGTGTCCAAAATGCAGTAACTATACCTGACAGATATCCTCTGCCTAAGATCAATGATCTTATGGCAGAGATACGAATCAAGCCGTACATGTCGTCCTTTGATCTAACCAGCTGTTACTGGCAAATTCCCATCCATAAGGATTGCCAACAGTTGTTTTCAACCATAACTCCATTTGGCACGTATAGCTAAACTCTGTAGCCTACTGTCAACGGGTTGTAGATGACCAATTTTTCACCATTTTCTGGTGGACGAACAGCCCATTACGGCTGAAGAGTTTCGCGAGATGCAGCTCTTAGACCAACAGTGTAATCACATCATCCGAGCTCTTGAAGCTGAGGATGACTCAAGTGACACTGAAGGTCAAACCTTCACCAACAGGGGATACTCCCTGGTGAATGGTGTCCTGTATAGGATCAAAGTTCCATCAAATGATGAGGACCCCAAACTTATGGTTCCAGCTGTCGTACAGCAAAGAGTCCTGAAATAGAACCATGATGCACCTAAAGCAGGGCATCCTGGTATAAATGCCATTGTAAGTAGGATATCTAAATGGTACTACTAGCCTGGACTCAGGCAACAAGCACGAACATATGTTTTACAGTGCACAGAGTGTCAAAGGTATAAGTCCAAGAACACTGCAGATAAAACTCCAGTCTCTTCGCCTCCTAGACCTTCAAGATTCGATACCCTAGCGATCGATCTTATGGGTCCTTACCCAGTCACCAAAGCTAGAAGCAAATACATCTTCTCAGCTTGTGACATCGCAACCGGATGGGTAGAGCTTTTTCCCATCTGTGATTCAAAGGCCGAGACAATATCTCGAATTTTGATCGAAGAAATCTGTCTTCGATTTGGGACCCCACAATTTGTCCGATGTGACAATGGTTCCCAGTTTGTTTTACTTATCCTAAAACAAGCAGCAAAGGCTATGGGATTTAGGCTGCAAAATATTGCGCAGTACCACCCACAAGCCAACTCTGTGGAGAGGAAACAAAGAGACGTAAAAGTCAAACTCTCCGTAGCAATAGAAAATGCCCATGATACCTGGGATGAGCATCTTGCAACTGTAAGATGGGCTATAAACTCTAGCCCCAGCTCAGTGACTGGAGAAAGTGCTTTCTTCCAAACCTTTGGTCGAACACCCCGGTCACCTCATGACATTGTCCTGACATTCAATGACGTCTGTCATGATCCTTTATTCTGTAAGAATCAATTTGCAGAATTCCTTGAAATATTGTTTAGTAAACTCCTGGCCTGCCGAGATAAACTCGAACAAGCTTAGGATGATCGAAGATTGAAGCACAATCTTCGAGCAGAAACACCTGACTTCCAGATAGGGGATAAGGTATGGTTAACCTCTAGAGCTCAGAGCTTCGCCCATAAAGGGTTCACCTCTAAGTTAACCCCAAAAAGAGATGGGATATACTCGATCCACAAAATAATCTCACCCACTGCCTATAAGGTATGGGACGCATTAAGATCCAAGACCCTTGGAATCTACAATGCCAGAGACTTGACAAAAGCCGAAGTTGAGGACGAAACTTCGCCCATCCTTCGAACCAAGTCTCGAGGAAGGCCTAACCGAGGAAAACCCAATCTCCATGCAAAATGCATTACCAGTACAAAGTACTGATACCACCCAAATGGGTGTGACAAAACCTGGAAGTTCGAACAAATGGTCGAACTCATCCAACGTGCCTAATGCACCAATAGTACCAAGTACTAACCTCATAATAAAGGATGTATCAAAAACTAGGAGTTCGAACAAATGGTCGAACGTATCCAAAGTGCCTAACGCACATATACCTAGTACTAAAGTTACCCCAAAACAAAAGGGTAACATACAAAAGGGGAGGTCGAAGAACTCTTCGAACTTGTCTTATACGTCAAATGACGATGTCGTAGTCTATGATACTACTTGGCAAAAACAGGAAGGTCGAACAAATGTTCGAACTTACCATCCACGCAATCTGCTTGTGAAGTGTCTGACACTAATGCCACCCAAACGCAGTAGATGCGCCAAAACTAATTCCAAGGCCACCTGACCACGTCAATAACATCGTGATAACCGATGCGTCCCACGAAATGGGACAATTAATTAATGAGCATGGTCGAGATTTAATCACCACAGTATGGCTATTTACTGAGGCTTACGTCGACCAGCAAGGCATCATAGATCCTAACGAAAAGGACTATATTCAAAGATGTCTCACAATATTAGGGCAGCAAACGTTTTATTAGATAAGGGTTGGGATCCCTCAATGGTACAAAAGTTTGTGAATATCATAAATCCGAACTTCTACAATAACTTCAAAGTCCAGACGGACATGGATTTATTGTATGAGTATGTAGGTCATGTTCGACCTTTGATTCAAATGAATCTCAATATGCTTAGAATAACGATCCGATTTTGCCTAATTAGAGCCTGCACCCCTACCAACTTAAATTTTAAAGTCCAAATGGACGTAACCCTACGCGTCACTAATGAATTGGCCTATAGGGCACTAATTCAACTGAGAGTCACGCCCACTGACCTCTCAGCTTATTTAAGAAGGAGCAACCTTTAACTCTTTCTCTTTTACTCTCCACGTTTCTTTCGAGCACGTGCGTTAGTAGTCATTGAGATTTTTAAGTTTTCGAAGTTTTTTCTGACATTATGGCTAATCAATCTTCGGACTTAGACCATTTGCTGTCTCTCGCTCGCGAGATGATCCCCAACACTCACGACATGCCTGTCGATGGGACCGAACTCGATGAGTTCGTAAATCATTAAGTGGTCGAACAACAACAATGCCCGACTTCGACCTTCCACGAACTTTCGGGAGACGATCGAACTTTGGCTGTTCTTGACGCAGCGCGTCAATGTGCTACAACGAGTTTATTCAACGCGGAAACTGCTTCAGCGTTATTACCTCGAGTGCAGGATCCACCTTCGACCTTCGACAATATCGTCAGGATCGTGAGGGGACTTAATTCGGCATCAGATGCAGCCTTTTCGGCCATGGCACAGTATTTTACTGGTGACCAGCCACCAACCTCAACAGTTGGCTACTCCAAATTAATGGAAGCATACATCGCAGCAGATCAGAGCCGCCATCAAAACTTTAACTCTCTCTAAATGGAGATGACAGCTCAGCAAATTGCTGATGCTAGATACCGTGTCCTCAGGGAGGAACACGTGAAATTGCAGCAAAGACATCTGCAAGCAACTGGCCCAACTTCGATCTTCAAATAAAGCAGAACGTCGAACTGACGCCGTCGAAGAACACCAAATAACGGTGCAGATCACAGGCCGTGATCAACAAGCTGTGGTAAACGTGCTTGAGTGCTCCATCTCGACCCAAGAAGCCCGAGATCTACTAGACCAACCACCGCCAACTCCAACGACTCCAGCGAGGGTCGAAGAAATCTTCGACCTTCCGTCAACGCCCAGCTCCTCGCTTAATATGCCAAAACCAATGCCTAGGAAGGCCCTAGCTCTACGTAAGACCCTGCTCAGGGAACTAAGAAGCCATCAAAGAAGCCTGCTGCAGCCGAGACGCCTGCTGTATCTGAGCTTATGGATTACATTCAGGTCGTACCCGAAATCGGAGAGATCGACACCAGTGGAGAAGAGGAAGAGATCTTCTTCTACACAACCTGGACCATCTACTTGTCCAGATGTCCCTGCCTTTAAAAAGCCAAGGGAGAAGAAGCCTGCCCCTGCAGTGAAATCGTCGAAGCGTTCACGGTCTCCAGCAAGATCGTCAAGAAGACGACCCCAGCCCCAAAAGGACCTTCAAAGAAGATGTCTTCCGAGGACAAGAAGATTGCAGTCCACACCGCTTCGAAGGAATTCACCAACCAAACTGGACGCACCTTGACCCATTTCTCCAAATACAATGGGGAACCAATCATCCTGCGCCAGTACTTTATAGAACCCCCTGTGAAGATAACGAAAGGGACTCTGGCCATGAAGCAATACCAGGCCAAACTGCAATGTCTACGCTCTAAGGTCATCACGACCATGTATATGCTAATTGGGTCCCTCAGCAAGCAGCTTCCAACATGTTTCACCGCAAGTAGGTTAACACGTAAAAGTGTCCCCTAAAGCCAAAAGGCTCTGTCTTAGGACCACGCATTCTAGTAGTTACTTTCTATCACATGTGCCCTTCTTTTAGAGTATAGAAGGGCACCCAATTCTTTAGATAGTTAGTAGAGAGAGAGAAGGAATGAGCGCAGTAAACTGTCCCCTACCATGAATGCTTAGGCTATAGAGCTTTCGCTCCTGTTACCTATTGAGAACATCTGTTAATAAAGACTTGTGAAGTGTGAACCTATATTTTCTCTTCGACTATATTTCTTTTAGCACACACCACTCCCAGTAGGACTCACAGTATAAGTCCTACTCTAGTTCACTCTCCGAGGCCTGCTTCCCTCGAGCATCGTACCTAGTGCAATAACACAGCAGTTCGACCTTAAGAAAGTTGAACTCCGTTATTTCCGACCGTATCCGGCTAACAGCCCGACTTCGGTCCTTCCTTTCACTTCTCAAGTTAAAGAGCACAGACAACAGAGACACTTGAAAAGTAGTCACCTCACTACATAATTTTAAGTGGATGATCTGGATACTTAATTAAAGGTAACCTAAATCATACATGAGCTCTAATTAGGCCCTAGTTTATTAGGCATTATTTAGGCTCTAATGTTAGGTCTAATTTAGGCCTTAAATAATCCAACCAACATGCTGACTCCCAACCTCCATGGTGCAATAATACCCAATCATGACTAGCCCCTCCTCTACCCCCTGTTTGGTGTACTACTATCCTTCTCCCCAAAAATACAATAATGTAATTTTACACATTCCCAAACTGAAGAACAGTCCTGTAGAATTGTATGCAACTTCAATTGTAACCCTTACCATGAATTAAAGTAATATGCAGAGTGGCACACCAATGTGCATTGGTATGCTTTTAGACCCTACGTAAAAAAAGTGTAATCTAATTTAATGCCTAAGGGTTACCAAAATAAAATGTTGATATGTTTCCTCTCTATACCTAATTGATATCAAAATAAATGGTTGTAAGGTTTCCACTCTATACCTAATGGATACCAAAATGAAACTTTCATAGGTTCACTGATAAAACCTACAGGAAGTATCATTTCCACCCAATTATGCCTGGTTCCCAATGCATCGACCGACGTCTTTTTCTGACCGTCACTCGATCTGCGCATGCGTGCTGACCTAAGTGATGACACGTTTATGACGAATTGTGCCGGCTCGAAAGACGTCGAAAAAGTTTGTAAAGATTCAAACTTTAGATGTCTTTGACGGTCAAAGAAATAAAATTTTGCACCAATGCCCCCTAGCGACAGAAAATATTTTGGGGGCTATGGCTGATCTGATGGCGCTTTACCAAGTAGGCGTTTGGACGTTTGCACGCCGGTCGTTCCATTGTGAACCAGATTGCATTGGGCATCAAAACGTGTGACATTTTTCTTCATAAAATTAAGCTCCGCCTCGACCGATGGACGACGTTGGTCGAGGCATTGTGAACCAGGCATTAGACTTTAAAGATACCTGTGAAGATAGTACCTTAATTAAACCTTAAAAATACCTTCTTTGAAACCTATTTGAAGCTTTAAAGATACATCGATATTTTTGTAAGAGTAGTGCGGTTACTTTATTGGCCTGGAATCAAGTGAAGAATTTGCTCAATTATTTGAGTCAGACTAAAAATAAGAACCTGATTCTCGTTAGGAACGATGATTTCAGAGTTAGGGCTTACACTGACACATCCCAGGGATCTGCTATGAATACGAGTCACACCGCTAGTGACTCCTCAACACTGATGTGATTGCCTATTGGCGATTGCCTTTAAGGTACCTGGCCACCAACCGAGCATTCGTTGCGAATAGTGTTTGCAAACATTCGCAACACGATGCGCGGTCGGTGGACACAATTGCTCGCGCCAAACAGTGTTTGCGAACCCTGTTCAGGAATGTTTGCGGGAGTCCCGCTTGATGTCGGTAAACTGACGAATGCTCAAATGGAGCAAGTGTTCATGGCGCGTCCAGTGGAAACGAAGAATTTGAGCAGACAGTTTTTGCGATCGTGTGAAGTTTTTTTGCCGAGTTTTTGCGGGATTTTTTTTTGTATTTTTGTGCGTTTTTTTTATTTTTGTGGGAATTACGTGTTTTTTTTTAACATAGAGTGGGACCCTGAAGCAGCAAAGATGGACAGCTTGGATAACCCGGGAGCCATGTTAAATGCTCTTGAACACGAGCTCGCAAACCGTGCTTAAAGCGGTGGACACGGGAGCCCATCCTGCATGTTCACGAACGTTCGTGAACAATGCTTGGTTGGTGACCGGGTACTTTTAGGCTGCTAACCAACAAGAACTGTTGTGCTACCGCTCACTACCTACCCAACTGGATTTTGATGATGATTGTTATGTTTCTTTATGTGACCCTGTCGAATCAAGGGGTCAGATTTTGGTAATGAAATTGAATCAGTTTGTTTGGGACTTGAGTTGTCCATTTATTAAGGGTGTAATCTTGGAGTTGGTTGTTGTTGTTTTGCCAATGCCTGCTAACAGTGTGTAATACTCTTTTTTTGAAGTGATCTGTTTATAGGTGTGAGGTGTGGAAATTCTCCAATGTCCATAGTCTGGACAAAGCAAAAGCCAGGTAAACGCAAGTTTGTTGGTTTTTGGTTTCCCCTAGGTTTATAGTAGTGATTGAGGGTTTTCTTTCTCAACATAACGCGAGGTACGGTGTGTGCACGTCGGTAATCTGGCTGGAAGGTCAAGGTTCTTGTTCGGGTTCTGTTTTTTAACGACATCATTCGTTGAGGTCTTCGAGGGATCTGAGTTCCGTTGCAACAGGTTTAGGCACATTTGATTTCCCGATGTTTCTTGTCGCCGAGGATATCTCTCCTTACTGAATCTAACTTTGCGACCTAGAGGAAAGAGCTGGAGGTCGAATTGATGTACCAGTCCCTGCTGCAGTACGTGAGTAGGGACCGCAAGGATTTCGAGGCGGTCGCCACCTAGGCCGATCGGGACAGGTTCGAGGACAGATGCCAGGAAACCTACTCGATTATTTTTATCTCGTTACATCCTAGAATCAGGTAGATGCTCTTCCAGGGGTTCACCGGAACCCAGTGTAGGGAATTTTTGGCTCATATTCAACACACTTATGAGCCAATTACCCGAGAGAGGATCTGGCAATTGCGATGTCAGTTCCAATCCCTACGGATAAAACATCTCAAGTCCATTGAGAGCTACATTGCTTGGGTGAAGCGTGTAGCTTTCCAACTGGAAGAAGCGGGTCGACAAATTGATGACATGGACTTGGCGTTCCAGATGCTCATAGGCCTCCCTCCAAGTTTTGACTTGAAAATAAAGCTTCTTCACACTTGGCCTGACACATTAAAGGCAGCCCTGATTGCTGAGGCTGTCATAATCATGTATACCCAGGAGGCAAGTGCAGCTGGTTTGGCACGGAGAGTCGGGGTTGATGTCCTTTCTTCCTTCCGCTGAGCTGTCCCAGCACAAGGAAATGCGCCAACCTAACTGACCAAGACCCGGACCTGTACCTTTTGCAGGTAAACAGGTCATTTAAAAGAGACCTTCTGGGTTAATCTTGGGTGTGGGGCACAGGAGGCTATTCCAAAGACCGCCCTGTAACTACACACGCAGCCGGTCCCTGCAGGCCCTGCAGCGCAACAGGTGCCGAAATCGAAAGGGGCAAAAGGAGAACCACTGACAGCATGACCATTCCCAGGGAATGGGCGGTTTTTAACATCCTCGTAGTTGCGCTGACCGCTGATGAGGATAGCAAATATCGGTGGACTTGAGATTCCGGGGCGGGCATGAGCATATGTCATGATTGCCGCTTATTCATGGAGTACAAGGAAACTTACCCCTTCGACATATTCTCTTATTTGGGCACATTCCAGATTGTCGAAAAGGGTACTGTCGTGTTTTCTTTCGAATTAAATGGCCAAAAGCATCTCACTGCCGTTTGTAATGTCGAATATGCTCCATCAGGAAGGAGAAATCTCCTGTCAGCCTCCCAGATTAGCAATTCGGCAGACTGTACCTGAAAGGGATCGGTAAACAAAATTAAGGTATTTAATAATAAGAAAGTCAAAATTTTAGATTTTTAAATGGAAGACCGTCTGTATCATGTGACAGCGATGCCTTCACTTGACTTGGTTAAGAAATTGTTGCCGCAAATGTCGGTTTTGGCCACAGGTGGGTTGGCCCAATCTTTGTAATTGAGGTTGTCGCATCTTACACTTGGCCACATCAGTCAGGACACGATCCTGCAAATGTCATAGTCTCAGCATTTCTGTGGTCTGCTAAAGTTGACAGATAAACTTCGGAACTGTAAGACGTGTCCTGAATAAAAATGCATCGACCAACCCACCCATCACATGATAGATGCCATTCGAACGTATAAGGGCGGATTGCTTTCACTTTGGGTACAGGCTGTCGGTACTATCTGGTACTTATCGATGATTACTCGTGTTGGTGCAAAGTGTATTTTCTGCCATGCAAGGACCAGGTCATGGACAGTATCTCCAACTGCATCGCTGAGGTGATAAGTGACATACTGAAGTGAATGTAATGGATTCTGATTTTACGAAATTCAGCAAGGCAATATCGGCCCCGAATGCCAGTAAACAGCTGGAAGTTATGGAGGACGAGTTGCAGGTCCTCAAGCAGTGCAAGGTCTACGAGTCTGTACCGGAAGGTCCATGGCTGCAGGTGGGTGTTTACTCATAAGCGAGACTCACGGGGCATCATCGGCACTAACATTAGACAAGACGATGACGGTAACATTATCATGGACCAGGAGCCATACATTGATGCACTTAGCCTGAAACTGGACATGATCCCTACGTGATATGCCTCTTTAAGGCCCTTTCACCCCCCATGTATTTCAATGGGTCAAACTTACACTTCTCCTCGTTTTCAAGAAAAAAAAGTTAA
>JAQGBW010003496.1:0-16152 GCA_034698625.1 Julus scanicus
CTGTCTGCTAGTGACGTCACAACTCCACTAAGTTGACTTGACTTAACGAAAACTTGACAGTGTGAAGGCGCCTTAATGGACAATGTTGAAAAAATGGCTCGTGGAACAACAAAGAAAACACTGAGATGTGTCACCCAATGATGAGAAATGCCTTCCCGTGTTGAATGAGCCAAGACATGCTCAATTCTGTTATTCACTGAGAATATACATATATACATCTAGGCATCCTATTGGTCAGCTGTTCTGCTGAATATATGATGTAATTTAAAATACGGAAGGCGATGCATGGTTCAGCAAATCATAAACTTTCTAAAAGAAGCAAATAATGGTTCTGTTTCTAGACGTTTCAATGTTTTGTGAATGATGAAAAACTTCACACTTACCAAGCAAATTTGATAAAAATGAATGTCTAGAAAATAAGGTTGACCTAATTTGAGTTTTTAGAACATTAAATCATAATTTCAAACTTAATTAATGGTCGTATAGACTTTTGAAAACCATGCTAGAAAATCTTTACAAATTTTATCCAATATAAAAATGTCCACCAGGAGGTTCGTATTTGGCATATGGGCATTGTGTTGCTTTTAACCAAATTTTCCATTCAGACCTACACTAGTTGAATGAAAATTTAAAGACACCCTGTATGCACACTGTCTGAATTGGTAGAAACTTAAAATGGTTATACGTGAATGATGTGTGAAATGACAGGAAAAAACAACGCTAATTATAAGGTTTCAAGGACAGAGCTAATTTTACACGAGTTAGAAAGCATAATGGATTTCAGGGTCATTTTAACTACAATGAATGATATCATTTACAAAATGAAAGATGACATCTATAAACCCAGCTGTTAAATGAGCAGGGAATGTGTCAAATAATGGATACATTTGTTATAGATTCGCATTTCCCTATTTATATGGTTCTGATCAAATTTTTACCTGTAATGAAATTCATTTAAAGATGGATTTTGGCTGTAGCGAATATAATATTAATATTAAAAATGTGTATCTTATGTATCAAAAAAGCCTTTGAATGTAAAAAAATATCTAAACTAAATCAATGCAAAACGTGAGTGTATTCGTAAGTAGAACAGAATTCTAAAGTTATAATGGCTTTGATGTCTTTTTCATATTTTTGCAATTAGCAGCAGATGAAAAGATATAATCAGCAACAAAGTTCTAAAAAAATGGCTTAGTTGGCTCAAATAAAGTTATTTGAACAAGCTAATTGCTCTGCTATATTTGTGTAATAATGTAAATATGAAATTTTAATAACAGAAGATGCTAATGCGAGACAATAAACTAGTTATTTTTTGCGACTTAGTATAGCTCGCAAATTTCATGGAAACTTTAACTAAACATTTAATAATGATACGCTTGCATGTCAACCCCATTTCATGACAAAACACTTGAAATATTTCGCAATATTTTCTCTCTATTGCCAACCCATTTTCGCCACCTATCAAAATTAATATTAAACATCAAACTTTATTATAGTGCAGACTTTCACGGACTAATCCAAGTGTCTAAAAATAAACCATTTTTAGTAAGTCAAGTAGCAAGTCGAAGGGTTGACTCATGTCATAAATATTGATGCCATATTACTTAAATACATATTAAGAAACTGTGCCAACTAAAAATATGTAGTGCGTCATAAAATTGGCTTGGTAATTTTCGCACTTGTATAACGGCTCAATTTCTAAAATTAAAAAAAGAAAATTTTTTTTTCAAACGTGCTTTTACATAAAATCGAGATGTATTACTTTGGAAGCCACTTAGGACGTCTAATGTGGCTTAAGGAAGCAAATTCTAGGTCTTGAAAAACCATTAGGGAAATACTGTACAACGACAATGAATGAATAACTAAATAATAATGAACACTCGATTTTCTAATTATATCTGATAACTGAATTATAAGTAATTCATCTAAAGCCCTTTTAGACATTACCGACATCATTTGAATTGCGTTTCTAATCAAAGTCTTAATTATAGCATCAATAATGAGCTGCAGGATTTTAAACTCGCTTCAATGGAAAACATAAACAAGATCGTTACTTTCGTCTTGTTGAAATTCATGAAAGTTTATTCAAACTTTAGACCAACATCTGCCAAAACCAAACAAACAACACTTTAAATACAACATTGCAGTAGCGATCTAACAGTATGTATTACGTATATGTCCTCTATATATAAGGCGTTAAAGTTGATGTAGGCAACTATTTTTCATTGGTTTAAATGTGCCAACTACCAATTGCGAATTTCTGACATTTTCTACTTTCATCATGCTTGAGCTTTTAACATCTTCAAATGGTTGTGATAGTTATATGAAAAAATAGAGAAATTTTCAGTAAAACAACGAAAGCCTTATTATTTGTATAATGCTTTGACTTCTTAAGCTTGCAATCCACGTTTATTGGTGATGTATATATGAGAATTTCATGATTTGCTACCAGTGGTGAAATGGACATGGTGTCATCTTGCCCAATGGCAAGAGGGTCCCTGATGAAGTGGGTCTCCTTAAACATCATACAATATGTTAAAAATGTTAATGAATTTAAAATCATCTTAATAATAGCCTTTAATATACAATTTAAAAAAAGTGTATTTATTCTGATAAAAATTAGATGATAGCCTTACACAGTATAAATATGGGTATTTTAGACCCATTCCGTCACTGCATACCATGTTTTCCTTACAAATTGGTCTCAGTATTACATAAAACTGCACCAATGTATGAACAAGTAGGTCACCTGGTGAAGGCTTAAGAAGCAGACACATTAAACAGATAATAAAGACTGGGATATTTGACAGTAAATCTAGTTGACTTTTTCTAGGAAATCCAAAACCTGCTTCAACTACATTATATATAGTTCAGTTAACATATCTATATTAGATTTCTCAAAATCTCTTGGGTTTTCGTGTTCCCAAAATATAAGCATTTGTAATATGCTGCAAAAGTAAAGCTCGATACACCAGAAAAATCAATTCGCAGCAGATTCGTGAATAAGATAAGTTCAAAACAAAAACAAGAGTGGATTTATACTTAGGGTTCAGGCCAACAGGCAGTTGGCTTTCCTTACGGATATAACTTCGATATAAATCGAAGATAAATCTCGAGCAACAGATGCATAGCCTGCCACAAAAAACCCTTGTTCAACTGTCAAGAAATACAAGAGCCCACCATCAGTTTTCAAAAAACAAAAAAACACAACTTTTGCAATTTATTCTACTTATTTTTTTTTTAAATCCCTTTGAGGAATACAATCACAGGGGAGAAGAACCATGGCGCACTTGATTCAAATCAGTTCGAAATTGAAGATCTCGAAATTATTCTGTACAGGCTTGTTTGGAGAATATGCTACGATCTTTCAAATGGCATTTTTTCTCCATGTGCATGGAAATAACTAGTTTTTCCCAGCATTGGGAGTTTAGCGAAATGATTGGCAAAATATCATTGATGCGGGAAATATTGGAAACAAGATATATGTAGCATTCGTTTCAGAAACCAACAAACCACACTCTAGTTATTTTGTAATTATTACATTCTTTCCAGTGGTTGATTTTCCCATATCTATACATAGTTTAATTATGAGTAACTTTCGATCATGATATCCTATTTCTGATTTGTAAACCTTTAAACAACGTTATTCCCTCTAGTTTTAAAATAGACGTTTAATCATGTATACTAATTACATGATCCACACAAAACCCCTTTATACTTCGGTATAACCACGTGCTCCGTCCATTAAGCTGTTTAAAACTGCCCAAGTTTGCAAACGACTTCATTGGTACGTCAATTAGCCGTGATGAATAATTAATTCTGCGTATAGCTCTTTAGGGAATGGCGTAAAAGGAACACAACTTAATGGCTTGCTATTTGGAAGCTTTAATGGATTTCGCAGGCCTCTTATAGGTTGGCTTAGTTGACATCCCTATGCAAAATTGAAGAAAAATATATGACGTCACGTGACCTTCGTCACACATTATTATAATGCTGTAACTGATCAAGAACCTCTAGCATTTTAATAGCAGGTACATTTCTATTTTTAAAGATGCAACATTGTCAGATATTAATTGGGTATGCTTTTCCCATAGTCTGGACGATTAAAATCGGCTTTAACCAGTGATAACAATGAAGAGAAATAATTAAAACTTGTTATTAATACTAGGAGATCTAGCATTGCTATTTTGAGTTTGCATAACCATAGACTGTGTATTTTTGTAGTAGCAACGTTTAAAGGCTAGGGTTTACAAATTCATCGTGAAATGTTTGAAGGACTCTTTAGACATGTATCCAGGGAATATATATTAGTTTATAACAAATACATTATTTAAGTTTAATTAGATAGATACTTCGAAAATAATTGCAATCAAGTTACTTCAGTGGCGTCAGTTAGTCCAAATAAGTTTAGCCTTAATGACCAGATGTTATCTATTAAAACAAGCATTTTTATAGATGAAATACATACCTATATATGAAAGTTAGGCTATAGTGTAAGAAATTAATTATATAAAATATTTCATGGATAATTTAGTTCCTAATGTTTTAAGTTAAATTGGAAAGTACTGAACATTTATAATAAATGATCTTTTATTAGACAGCTTAATGTTTCTAGAAATGTTTCCAGTAAAAGTGATATCATATTTCTTATTATTTTGAAACGAAACCAATCACGCTTAGATTTGTTAACGTTACACATAAATTGTTGATGTCCTTTATAAAAAGGAAAAACTAAATTAAAGAAAATCCAATGACAATTAGAAAAATGCCCTACATATGACAAGAAAGCTGTTGATTGACTGGTTTTTATATGCAGTGGCACATCAAATTAAGATTTTTCTAATATTATGTGCAACCCATAAAAATAAAGGCTCACCGTTTGTCTACTTGTGTCTTTTTCGTTTTCAACATGGTAGCAACTTCTTTTAGTAAATGGTGGTTCAAACACATATAATATAGGGAAAACCACGGGCTTCATTTAATATTACCGCAAAACCTTGGTTTGGCATAATAAACATGCAATTCAATCCATAGGGATTCATTAAGTAGGGCATATGCTTGGGAATGTCAAGTTAAATTCATACAAATGGCATTAACTCTCGCAATACAGATGTGCATGATTTTCCACAAAAAAAAAAAAAAAAAAAATTCCCCGAGGCAAATTTCCATACATACATTTAAGAAACCCTCATTTTTTAACACATGAAATGCAATCTCTTCATGAAATTACCGACTGAGTCGAGTTACTTATTCATGCGTTCCTTTACTTCAAGCAGACTGAATGAAAATTAAAATACATGAAGACAAAACTTGCTTCATTAAAAAAATGTCTACCTCAAGGCAGTTGCAAACTTTTAAAATTAATAGAATGATTATACTAATATTAAGTAATAGTTCTGCTAAAACATGGAGCAGCCATACATGTGTGTCGAACGGTTTCAATTTTGCACTACTACATATTGCATATATTTATTTAATTTAGCAAAAGGCTGGTTTATAATAAATTAAATGGCAAACCTCAATAGATGTGCTATGGATAAACTGTTTTGCTTTCAATATGAAATTGATCTAATGTTGAAAGCTACTAAGTACAATCAGTGGAGTTGCACAGAAAATAAAGCTGCTTTTCTGATAGGCATTTTTAATCAAAATGGAGTTGTTTTTCAGTTCATTGATAAATAACTTTGATCTTCTTTAATGAAAAAAACATGTGAACGATAAAAGACACTGCGTTGGTTTCTACTAGGGTTCTTGAGTATCTTGAAAATTTCGATTTCTGCTGCATTAGCTCCATTAGCTAGTTCACGAAAAGTATTTTACTGATAAACGTTGACTTTTCAGCACAACGCAGACGCTTTACCGAAGTAATTTTAAATGTCACTAAGCTTAACGCATCCACCATTAATCAGATTTCGATACAAGTCCTCCTCCTATCTTCGCCAAAAGAAAAATTACAAAAAGCCTATTGGCATTTCAGATGGGGATTAATGGTGCACCTTATATAGAAAAAAAACATGCCGAAGATTATTTCCCTATTGTGGCTTATCTAAAATGCAAGAACCTATTACACAAGATAAACTTGACAAAATGTTAATATGTTTAAGTCATGAGATGACGAAAGTTTTATGAGAATCACATCCCATGGGATTTTGCTTTTAAAAGTTGAAAACAAAATAGATTTTTATAGAAGAAAAAAACTACTTAGCTTTTTAGGAGTGAAACTGTGCATGAAATATTCATTGTCATGTTGACATGCTACATGTTGCATCATTTAATTTACTTTACGTCAACAAAAAACTTATTGTTTTAACTGCTGGAGTGGGTATGTGATATAAAATCTTAAAATGAAGACAAATGAAGCTTCTAAACACAAATGGCTTAGACAGTATACATAATGAGTAGTGTTCTAAAGAAATTCGTAAACCGGGTACTAAATTATGAAAAGCTTTAAAATGTTTTTTTAAGTCTGGCTGTAAACTATTGTATATTAATGATAATTAATTTCAAACTTAATATTATACTATTCATTTCACTGACACTGTAGGTCGTACATGAATGCAAAATTCAAATCTATATAATGCATTCTGTTGAAATTTGTTAATGCAAATTATTCGAGCATTTCAGATATGATATAGCTACGTAAATTATTTGACATTTAAAAATGATGTTACTTATTAATAACGTTATTTGGAATATATTTGCAAACCAATTTCATATATTAATGGATTTGTTAATACGAAAGAGCGGAAGTGCCTTTGTAGAGCTACATTCGTCTGGCGTCCAACGTTGTAATTTAAATAAACTAATGCCTTTTCATATTTCAAATCCCACTTCGCCATGGCAAGGTAATTTTTGAAGCCTACTTTTACTTTTCGACATTTTATGAAGCATTTGTGATTCGCACTGTGATTTTCATTCGTTCAGTTTTAAAATAGAAACGGGAAACTGCCTTTGATAGACAACATGAAAACAAATAATGTTATAGCTACACGCACATTGTTATATTGACTTGCATAATTTAGTTACATACACTATATGCTGCATTGTTTTGTTTATAAAACTAAAATCAATGCCTACAAAACTTCAGTACTTAGATTAGACAAAGAAACAATAAATGCCACTTGCATTTAATATGACATTTCTTCTACAGTATAAGATACAAAAAAAATCGAAATTCGTCCTTTCCATTAAAGAGTTCTGTGAAAAATTGGTATGTAAATCCGGTGGGAGACGTGCTTTGCATCCTGGTCTAATAAACAATTAAACAGACGAGTTCTTATAAAATCTACTAGATGATAAAACTACATTTATTCCCAAGAGAAATTTAAGAAGTTTTGATAATATTTTCACACCCTCAGTTTGTTTTTTTTTCTTCTTTTTTTCTCTTAAAACGCCTTAGATGATGATGACATAAGACGTATCCTCATAGAACAGCTCCTTCTTCACTTCACTACGTTTCCTATTAGTGTAACGTTAAGTAGAACTATAAATATGCTCAAGTTACAGTAGAGGGTAAAAAAACATGTCAGCTTCATTTTTCATTTATATTTTACAATCTTGAAAGCCAGCACTCAATTTTATACAGAATCCGTCACAAAAAAAAACTTGAATTTTGGAAAGCTCGTTTACACAAAAAAATAAATTAAAACTTGCCTATTATTGAATGATATCGCAATTCCCAAGTGCAAAGTTATGTTTGCTTTTACGAAATAAAAAAAACATTACCTTCAAAGCTACGTCACGTTAACTGAACTATGACAAAGCATTAGCAATTCAACACTCAATCCTTTACACCTATTAAAAAGAACTTGAAATTTTAAAATTCGTCACAGAAATTTGTCAATATACTTCACTTTAATACAATTATGTAAACATCTTGTTCGAATGATTTAGCTGTGTTTTCATACTGATATGGAAAACTGTTAAACAAGCAATAGTTTCCAACTGCCGATTTAAATTATTCCACGACTATTTGCAATCATATACAAGTGCATTTGTATTTAGATTTTATAAACTCACACTGTAGTATTACACAGATTTGTTAATGGCGATTACCAACATTCCGCGAGTGGAATCTTCCAGGCGGAAGTCCAGATTTAGGAAAAATTCAATCTAACAATGATATATCTAAGTCGCTACTGACGTAGGAGCATTCTCAGGAAATAATTGGGATCGACCCCCCTACCATATGGCATTTAATTGCTGACTATAGAGTACAGAATTGAATTGAATCGGATATAAAATTACACATTCTTATACAAATAGTTTTCAATGAAGTGATGTAACGCCCCATTAAATTTCATAGAAAAACGTGTGAAATTCAAAATAATTCAAATTCAGACAAATTCGATCTAGCGGAAGGACAACAAAAAACCTTTAGGTTCCAATTATGTTTTCACACAAACTATTGTATAGCGAATTGCACAACAAAAATAGCAATGATACAAAATTGGGGTATCAATATGTATTCAGTTGGCTTCCTAGGAGACCCTGCATTGAATGTATAGAGAAACAAGCAACAAAGTTATCGATTCAAAATGCTATCAGAATTCACAACGGCCTCAAAACCACATCCGTTTTCCTCTAAACACAATAAGACACCCGTCACGCTCGAAATTGAGTATGGCAAACTTTTTTTTTAACTTTGTTTCCTCTGTTGTTCCGTTGAACGCCATGAGCAAACCGTGTTTCCACTGCAAAACATCTTAAATTTTGACAAGACACGATTCCTACAAAATGTTACAGTTTCACGAAATCCAAAGTAAGAATGTTACAGACATAAACAAGGAGTAATGTTTTGAAGCTATAGAAAGAGATGATATTCGTGTCTCGTTTTTTAAAAAATGTTCAACAAATATCAAATTGGATTTGGTTTTTCTTTTCATTGCAGTCATAGAGGCATTACTACAATATAAAAAAAAATGTTCTACCGAAAAAAATAAAAAAATAAGCCCTGCAGATGTCTGAATTATATGGATTGATGATGGATTGGTATCAAGTTGTGCGTACGGGAATTGACCCACGAGCAAACACTTAACAGGTTAAGGCCCCAAAAAGAAGATACCATCTGGGAATTTCTCATTTCAAACATCATTTTGTACGTATTTACTCGCAATATAGGCTTAGGCATAAAGCTTCAAAGGCCCTCAAAGGCGTTTCATTGGTTTTCGACGACCACAGCATCAAATGCCAAGAATCTGCCAAGTTATACCATATGCTACCTTTCAACTCCCCTGTCCCAAGATAGATGCCATCAATGACAACTAATGGCCAGGTTCATTTTTTCCCCCAAGTCTGAGTAAAAGATGTTGAAAATGAAAATCCTGCACTACTATAAATCGATAAAACTTGTTCTTACATCTCCATATCATCGAATTGAGAATAATGCATTTTTCTCAGGTCCACAATGGGCATTTTTTCTATACTAGGGAGTATGGACCTAGTGCATGGCATATATTTTATTTGCAAATAGCATATATTCTAAACTAAATCAAATATGAGATTATCCATATAATTGTCAGTAAATACGGAAAACTAAACCACCACTTATAGGCTGCTATATAATTCCTCCCCCCCCCCAAATATTTACTTTATTAAAATGCAACTAACGTTTGACTAAATTACAAGATAATGTTTTAGTAGCTTTTGAAATTCTTTTAATTAAGTTAAAATTGGGAGTACAAAATTTCACTCCCTTTATCAAAATTTAAAGAATCTACTTTAGCATCCCCTTTAAAGACATGCATTAATAATGTAAGAAGAAAACCGGATAAACCTCTAATCCACCTAGTTGGATATCCTGTCAACATTGCATCTGAAAGCAATATATATAAAGTGACAACGTGTACGTGTACATGTATATCGAACTTTAGGGCATTTAGAAACCACACAAAACATCAAAGGTACGAAAAAAGCTTGTAAAACGTATTCTAGTCTGCACAATTAAAACATACATAAAGAATGTGCAATTTCGTAGAATATACATTCAGAAGTGTTCACTAGCTGTTAACAACTTAAAATTGGGTATAATCTGATATAGCAGTTGCACAACAAGTAATAACTATATTTATCCAATAAAAACCACAGATTTTACTGCGTTTTTGATTGCTTTGAAGAAACTAATTTTCGATTACAGCGAATCTTTTCCTGAAACTATATGTTAGCGTGGTATTATCTCAATAATGAGTATGTCTCATATAAGCTATTACTCTAGCAATTTTAACTTTATTGGTCACATTTATAGATGAGGCAAAATAAAGATTGTGAAATCATGAAAAATAGTCCAAAGTTAAGTTCTTAAGACCTCTTTTTTTCATTTAATCCTAGCATGATTTTTCAAGAAAATGGGAATCCATCAAAAGGTTTTAAAAATAGCGGTGCTATGACCTTAAATGGCTCGCTTCAATAAATCAGTGCAACCTGAATGGACATTTGTCAAATCAAATGAGATTTCATGAATTTAAAGAAAGCCGATTGGGGAAAGTTTTAAATGGAAATTAAGTTAAAAAGAAAGTCGTATCTGCTAAACTTATAATGACATACGCATTTATTTTAATGAAATTTTCAAACATGTATTAGTCTATAGAAAATCAGCAATATTTTAAGATTGCATGTTTGGATTACTTGTAAGATTTTAGAAAACAGTAACTTAAATATAACTTAAAAATACAATAACTTACAGGTTTCAGTTTCTATATATGGAAAAATCCATTATCTGAGCTTATGCACGTATTCGTACAATACTGTAAATACACGATTCAATATTTAATACAACTATGCACTGATAAGATTGCCAAACAACTCGATTTAAATGTCACAGAGGAGTGAATATTTGTAAGCAAATCTTCATTGGAAGAACCTAGTACAGGAAAAACCCTGGGAAAACCCATTTTGAAATTATACATCTCATACAGGTGTTAAACAAATATGCTTAATTATTAGATAGTTTTTACCAGGTACCTATTGCGTGACCACTGCGAATATGCTTCTGACAGGACTATTTTCAAATATTGATTGAGCGGAATAGAACAGGTTACAGGCAAAAGTCATAAGGACAATTATTTTTAGCCAAATGACTATCAATTAAAAATGCCGCAAGTAGATAACAATGATATTTAACAGCGTTTGCAAATTTAAAAGCCAACGGTATTTTAAAACCTCCAACAAAATGAATGACTCAAAACAGTTTGTAACCTCAACTTGGTCATGAAGCATCGTTATAGTTATAATATTTTTTATTTCTACTCAATGAAATAATACCAGGTGAGCCTGACATGCAAGAGTGTTTCTTCTTCAAGAAACATCTCCAAGATGCACAATTTTGTACTCTATTGGCTAACTGTGAAGTCCATGATGAAGCTACCATGATACGTCAGTTTTCACATCAGTTAGTAAACAAGTACACCAAAAAATAAAAACCTAAATTTTTATTAAAAAAAATAGTTGCGAAACCCCTAAAACGTTCATCGGAAGTAAGGTCGAATACAGCTAGTCTAAGATAATCTTAGCACAGCAATTTAGTGTCATTAAACCTGGGTTAATTATGTTTTATTGATTGAACAAACAAAATTTTAATTAAAATAAAATCGATTCAAACTACATAATTAGCTTTCATGCAGTGAAATTGCATGGGTTCATTCTATTTAATTTAGATTCACATACAAGTAATCCACATTTTTGTGCGATGCCATCTCATCATTTAAAAAATACACCAGTATTTTCTGAAATTTAATTATTTTTAATTCAATTAAAATAAAGAACTCACACTGTTCAGATAATGCAGCGTATACTGTCGAAGGACTCGCACTGTTCAATTTACCAAATTTAAGTTTGGCATGACAATCACATGATCATACTGTCAGGTTGACATCATTTAAAGATACATGTCTGCGAAAAACAATTATATGCGTAATTCCCACCCAGTCAATTAATTATTACCCATATTCCGGTAATGTTTTATGCATAGTATATGGCAGTAAAAAATGACTATCAGTATTTAAATAACGAAAAAAAAACTGATTAATTACCACCGAATAGTAATTAGCATTTTTTATAACTCGGAGATGTATACTTTTAAAAAAAGATAAATGCTACACGAAACCGACGAGAAAGCAAAATTTAGCAACTTGTTTTCCAGACAGCGAGCATATCTGCCATCATTTCCAATAGTGATAAAATTCCGGAAGCAGAGATTTATAGAAAGCAATTTAAGAACGTTGTAACATTAGGCCTACCCGGATTCCACGGGTTTGAAACGTTGACATCTTACGAATGCATTCTCGATACAAAGTTTAGGGCATGTATGCAAGAGTAATTTGAAGAGGTATGGAGACGGATTTTCGGATTCTTCAGTCGACCAATAAAATAATAAGTTCCCATGAAGGCCAATTTCGCGGTACATTGAACTAATACCAATAACGTCGCGTAAATCACGTCTATCGATTGCATGATATGCAGGACCACGACGAGAAACTGTATTTTTCTGTTTTGCTAATTATTTCCTAAAGTACAAAAGATTTGTGCCAAACACTGTACCTCGCCACTTTCACGAAGGTGGAATGAAATATACACACTTATGTTAATTACTTTCTAAAAAGGAAATGTAATTTAAAAATACCACTTCAATGACCCAACTTTTACTAACATTTTACAAGTATACTATAGTAGATTCTTGTACGATAAAATAAGGAGGAGGACACCGTTCATCCCAGGATTGCCGAGTATTACTCTCGTAGTATTATGAGAACTTAACGGTATTGGATATTGAAGTGGTTTTCAATTTTTTTTTCACTCATGGCACACAAAACATTTTTTATGAAAAGTATTGCTCACATTTTAAAAATTACATGAAGGAAACTTAGGTTTTGAATAAAATGTCTTCTGTAACGAACAATGTTCATGATTTTTATGTACAGTTAATAGGGATGGTCACGTAACTCATTCTATCCCTGCAAAACATTAATCCTTTAAAATTTGTGAATTAAGCGAGTTATGCGTGCTTCCAACCGATATAATCTATAGTAAAATTTTTGATACATTAAGAATTAAGGAAAGCCAAATTTGAATGTCTATGGTCAATGTGTAAGGACACTTCATTTAAATACCACCAGAAAGTGACATTAAGGAAATTAGTTGTAATTATACACATTATCCACTCGCCGCGTGAAGAATTAACTGAAATTAATCATCATAGGTGGGCTATAATTAGTTACGTGACTATATCCCTATAGTATACAAAATGACAATACAACAAAATCCTACGGTACACTAACAATGAGAGTTGTATACTGAAGTTAGAAATCAATTACTCAATTAGTATTCTTGCAACATCCTGTTACATGAAAGTAACAACTCCACAGAATACACAGAACAATGCAATTTTACGGAAAAACAGCAAACCAAAGTCCATAAGTCAATGTCGAAAATTACCTTAAACTCACTGTAGCGATTGCTGTCATACGTCACATGACTGTGATACATTCCTGTAATTCAATCTCATTTCTATTAAATTGATTCACTGTACTGAGAGTTTTAATATCAGGTGTTGATTTCGACAACATTTCCTTTAATTTCCTTCATCACATATGTATGTACCTTCATCTCTTAACCTATACCTTTCCTCTAAAAATCTGACCATTTATTTACCGCTACAAATATCACATGTTTCCACATCGGTACACATGAGTAAATTAAAATTCTGTACTGCATATAAGGAAAACGTATAAATATACTAAGTAAACACAGAAAGATGAGCTGCAATTGAAGATTTATGGGTCCTTATACTTGCAACCCTACCAAAATCAATTATTTAATAAATGATTTACGACGTTGTGCTATAAGACAATACAACAAATTACCTGCACTCGTGGAATTATCTTGTTTGCCATCTTCTGCTTAACATTGCATTTCTCATCGCAAACATAGTTGTCTACACGCCGTAAATTAAGTCACTTTAATTAAATATCGCATGATGGGTTTTTCTACTAATTGCCTAAGTACACACGTAATCTGTATGGCTGTATTGAAAACAGGAGGCTCTACACTATTGCATTATGTTGTTGTTGTAGTAGGCTTACGGGATACAGCTAGTGTACAGGACAAATTGCATAAAACTATTCCAGTTTCAGCAAGTTTCCTAGGTTTAAACAAATCCTAGCTTTTAGAGACCCATCTGCAACCTTTGGGAACATATCTATGTATGTACTGAAAGATATTTAACGAACACAACCTCACAAACTTGTTTTTTCGACCAAAGTTATTTGGCAAAAGCTTTTTCAGCCATTTCAGCAGATTTATGAAAGCACATTAAGACCCGAAAGCTTTTGCAGCAAAGCAAGAGAACAGATTGTGGCTTTTAATCTCCTTGGAAATGATTCTCATCACCTTCTGCCTTCAGAAAAAGTGATTATTTAGCATTTCCAAACATGTCTTTCCAAGTTTGCCTTGGGACTCAATTCTCATCACTGCAGCTCTTTGATATATGCAATATGTCGAACAACACTGTTATATCTTCCGGGAGCCAACATAGCCTTTTAATATTAAAAAAAAGTGAAAATGTAAAACATTTTGAAGTTAAGTTATCTAATAAACGTGCATAGAATGGACATGGACATGCCATAAATTGCAGTTGCCTGACTCGAAACACTAAAATAGCTGAATTCACTCAACTATACCACGGATATTTCAATCATTTTTTTCTTATATAGTCTACACGTAGTTTCCAACGACAAAATACCATTACTCACGTTTGCATACATAATCTTTTAAAAATATGATATTCCCCGCAGCTGAAAGACGTGCTATACGACCCCAAAATCCCTTTGGTTGCCAACATTACCATGAAATGAAGTTTGCAAACATAAATTACTGTTGGGGCATAATTAGATGGCCAACTATGAGCATCATTATTTCAACGATAATAATCTAAAATGTCATTTTTTCCCAACAATTTCATGTTAGGGCAACTAAAATCAAGTTACAAGAGCACGGTATGTTTTGGGCTTGGGAATTTCAAAACCGAAACTGTGAAAGCACCAGGAGGAAGAAGAGTATGATGTATTATTCATAAACAATGTTGGCATTTGAACATTGTCAAACATTGGTGCTAAACAAGTTTGTCCAAATTGATAGCCCATATGTCATCTTGTCCTTATTCCTTCTGTATTTGTTCGGATTTAATGCTGTATACGTTGTGAGAAGAATACATGTCTGCGCTTGACACCAAAAGTTTCAGAAAAATGGCATTGGCCCAAACGAAAGACAGTATTACTAGCTTAATGACAGACATTAATCGTATAGCTGGTCCCGTTTATCGCTCACATTTTAACTAGCTGGTTTAGTACCAGGCAATTTGGGAAATGTGTGCAGCCTAGCATTAAGTTCATATCACACTGATGCGAAATGGGATAATAACGATTTTGGATTGGCGAAGATATGGTTTCATTCGGTTTGGTCCACTTTAATGTGGAGCGGCTGTTGGCCCATTGCGTGAATGGCATCTACATGTACGAATGTGTCATTATGGAATAATTAATTCAGATTATAATGATTATGGACGATGAAGTGCGGCGCTTCATTCAAGGGCAGTAGGTAAACCGAGTTCATCAGTGGCCAAATTACTACATCAACCAAACAAAAATAATGTATGTCATATGAAATGCAATGGCAAAATTCAAGAATGGACATCGTGGTTATGCATGTAAAGCTATTGCAAAGGACACAGAATGTGCTATAGTTAGGATATAATAACGAGGAAAGACGCCTTTAAGCTGGTAGTTGAAGATCAATGAATTGATTCTGTCTCGTTATGTAAACGTTTGTATTCCAATTCATCAAATATTTATTTTTAATGAAAAGTGACACTGAAAGACACTTTAATTACGGAAATAGCAATTTTATTTTGCATAATACATGTTTTGAGTGACATGATTATCGTGCTCACAATGTTGAATGCTTTTTGGTCAACAAAAATAGTATTTACATGTTTTCTGAGTTTAATATGTATGAGACTTAGCAAGACGTTAGCAGAAAAATACTATTAAAACACTGGCAATGTTGTCACAAATACAAGTATGATGTATGTTTGTTTGTTTGTTGATTTTTAACGTTGGCCTATTTCTGCAACACGAGGGCTAAACACCAACGCCAGGGGAT
>JAQGBW010003497.1:0-16152 GCA_034698625.1 Julus scanicus
AACAATTAAAATCAATAAAATGTCCAAATAACAATAGAAACCAATAGAAATCTCTATTGGTTTCTATTGTTTTTTTCGCCAGGGTTTACTGACTGTAGGGTACTGAGTTGAATTGAATTGAACAGCAAAGTTTTAAAATCTGTATTTTGTTTGTTTTTTTAGGCAGAAGGACCACCAATGTATAGACCAGAAGAATACATTTTTCACTTACGCAAGTGGTTTACGGATACGGGTATTCAAACCACTGATGATCGTGAAAGGGATAAGGCATCTCACAATGAAGCCGAAGAACCCAGTGTTAACATAGTTTTAACCGAATTGTGCGACATTTCGGAACTTTTGAGGAACCTCAAGTTTGATTTGAAACTTGCACATGTCGGGTAAGTTCAAGCTACAGCATTTTAAATTATGTCATTTTTTTCTGTCAAAAAATTGTCCAGTTATTTCCAGACCAAGTCCATTTTCAGTATCATCAGTTAATTTACAAATCAAAATAAGCTTATCTCACATAGTTGACTTATTAATGTTCATTAAACAGCTTATGTATCCTGGAATTCTTTTCTTATGTTAATTTGTCTGATAAGACCTACTCTGCTGTGATGTCCAGACAAGTTCCTTGATCTTTAGGAAATCAACTCACCATAAAATACCGTACCATGTTCTTAAATTTGGTTGCATGTTTGCACTAATTCGCGAATGATTTTAGGTTTTGATAACGATTTTGCTTCCTGATATTCCCCTTCATTAATGACACGGAATTTCCTGGTTTTTGGTCTGGGAAAATTCAATTTTAGCGATAAAATTGGATGATAGTTACAAAAAGATGAATAACTAATTCTCGCGTGCACACTAAACGGTTCGTTTACTGAAAAAAGTATACGGGTTAACTTAACTACATTAATCAATTAAAGTCCAAAAAACTAGACATGCCCTGTTAACATCTAAAACAACTGATCCCTCGGAGCAAACTTAAGTGTAAATAAGGTCATAAAACATGTTATTCTTTACATAATTCCGCATGGATATAAGTAGTTTGATATTAAGAAAAATTAATTTTATACATGTTTAGATGAGTTGTATAAATTTAGGTTGCATCGGTCCGGTGCGACGAACTGACCTCTAGGTATTATTAACCAGTTTTCGATAATTAATAAATGAGTTGTTTACGTTTACTGGTTAACTATACTATAATTAGCCATTTGATAAAAAAGTACTAATAAAGTTTTTTTTCTTTCTGCGCTACTGTTTGATTAGTTTTAATGTCTAGAGTTAAGCATTACGTCTGAAGACAACTTTTTTTTGGTAATAATTATAGTTTGAATGAAGAGCTGTCCAACACAGCTTCAAAACATTTATGATCCATTTAAATTATATTTAAAAAAAAAAAAAAAAAAAAAAAAAAAAAAATACAGGAAAAATACAGGAAAAAAGAAAGAATATAAACTATTTAAACTGTACAAATAAGAGAGAAAATTTCTGTGCAATTTTAACTTTCGTGTTTTTGCGAGAACCTTCTACGAATTCTATTTATTATCTTAAGTTAACCAAATTCAGATAATTAAAAGTAATAAAATACTAGAATAACAAGTCTTGTTAAGGTTATAACGAACCTTTGAGAGATTTAGGACGAGAATTTCAAAGTGCATTTTTTTTTACTAAATGTTTTTTTTTTAAGTGTGACCACTTCTTGGATATTAAGCAAATTATATAATTTAAATGGTTTTAACTTTTGCTATCTTTCTTAGGTTTGTGGCTGAGTTTGCGAGGGAGCCAAACAATGGGATATTTCTGCTTCTGGATTTTTTGAAAACAATTCAGTTGCCCGGCCAGTCTGAGAAAAAAGAGGAAAACAACAATCAAAGTGGAACGCTGAAAAACAATGGAAATCCGACGAAGAAAACTCTGGTGAGTTTAGGATAACCCAATTTGAGAGAATTTTTAAGCAACTTGAAATGTGGTAGCGAAACCGAAACTGTATGTCACCGTGAACAGAATATTATTTTAAAGATTGGAAACATTTGTTGCCTATATTTTGTGCAAAATTCTGTTTACTTAAAAAAGTTATGAATTTATGAAGAAGGTTCCCCTTTTGTGGCCACCCTGTATATGAATTTCCACCAGGGAAAAGCATTCAACGAGAATACTACTATTGGTAATTTCTTTTCCCAATCTTCTGCTATTTTTAATTACTTGCCAAAAGTGAAATGCTCAAGGCTGAGAAAGTAACCTAAATAAAAATTCGTCCAAAATTTTGGAGAAATGATTTAGATATTATGTAGAACTTGGTTGTAAATTTATAGTTGTTGACTACAACTGACAACAACCAAGCACATGACTGTATTTTCTTCTGTTTATCTAGGAGGATATGCAATAGTAGGTAATGTTAGTCATCACATTATTCAAAATGCCAGTAGGACTTCTGATATAATCTATCTATAAATCTCGATTGGATTAATCACTAGAAACTGTTATACAATAAATCTAAAAAACAACAACTATTAAAGCCAAGGTACTTTCATCGTGTAATGAAAGTTTTGGGTACGAAATAGAGAGGACCACTTACTTTGACCTTAATTTCTAAACCTAAATTCCACCTCCTTCGTTTAATTGAACCCAAAAACAAGCACTTTGAAGGGGGTTTGCCACACGCATTCCGCAATCACAACGCCTATCTAATTTGGTTAGCATTTTTACGATGCCCATACGATCTTCATCAGATCCAAAAGCGAGATTCTTAAAGGGGCCAAATATTTTAGTATACCCATATATTTTCATCTCCCTCAAATTGGACATTTCGAAATGCAGCCCTCCCTTGCTGATGCCAATGGTAAATGATATACGATCTAGACCCAGGAACGATAGGGTGGGATAATCATTAAATCATCTTTCTCTTTTAAAAAAATCTTAGTACTTAGTCTGAACCCTTAATACTACTTTCCTAATCCGTCTAAAACTTATGCAAATGCGCAAATCCAAGAGGACAAGCCTAGGAGATTAGCACTTGATGTAGTAAATATGAACACCATCCCATTTTTTTTCTATTATTGTTTTAATAGCTGCCATCATCCTCTAATGTCGTAAGTAAGATCACCTATCAAGATCAATCGAGTCAAAAGTTTACAAAATAGGACATGAGGGACATTTAAAACTCCATTAATTTGATAATAAAGTTGTATCACATCAAACAGGATTTTGAATATAACTAATGCTTATTTAAGACAAAGATATTGTAGGTTTACGAAAGGTTAAATATGTTGAATTAATAATTTTACATATAAATGTATCTTTATGTCTCCTGCCATTATGTTCATATTGCTTTAATCGATGGTTAATCAAAGAAATTCCTAAAAGTTTCTGTAAGGAATATTCGTTTCTAATAATCATTAACATATACCAGTACAAATAGCATATTTTACAGAATAACCAATTTTTAAAGAAACTTAAGTACATGATATGCTGTACAACATCGACACGATTACACCTAATCACAATTGTACATGCTTTTCTTTAACTCTACACTGAGTCATATAAAAGTAGAACCCCCCTTCCCCCCTCCCCCCCCCTCCCCCCAAAAAAAAAAAAAAAAAAAAAAATTGGCCGCCGAGGAGGGGCTGGCCGTTGCTGTACCAAAATTTGAACTCTTGACTCCTCTCACGAACGATTAAACGTCAAAGGGATTTAATTGGGGGTTGCCACCGAGTTGTTAATGGACCTGAAACAGGTTTTTTTGCCCAGGTAAAAAGACGCCAAAATGGGCACTCATTGTTCCTCTGTCCGTAGGCACATCACACTCTGTGTTTTTGGTACTCCCACCTCCTTCATCTCGCCCCAAACCCGTACGATCCGTGTTATTATTACTATTTTGTGGTGGTTCTTCACTCCAATCTGGTGTGGTCCTCCTCCAGGTTTTTTTCACCTGTTTGTTGGAAATTTTTCATTACGAAGCATGTTTCGACCAGAAATAAATGCCGCCATTGTTCTTCGGCGGTGGAAAAAGCCCCTCTTTTTCTTCTTCTTCTTCTCTTACCCTTATCACCCGGGCTAAGAAAAATTCCTGAAGAAAATGGTTCCTGTCTACTCGTCTATCCGTTGAAAGCCAACATCCATTAATTATTCTGGTCCTATGGCTTTTTTGAGGTGCTTGGTTTCATAGAGTGCCGCTTTTTCTTCGTTTTTTTGAGGGGTTGTCACTTTTGAAAGTTCAAAGGCATCGGGTTCTGGGTCTTGAAAAGACAGGGAAATAAATCGTCGGATTGGATGTCTGTGGAATTCTAAAATTTTTGTTCAATTTTATTGATTACAATGAAGTTACCAATGAAATGGAAATTGGCGTCGCCACTTAATTAGGCGCTTATTGAAATCGGCATTAAGTATGCTTTATTGTACAATTCTGGAAATCACTTCACTGAAATTCGGTGAACCAAACATTTTGGTTTGCTTGTAAAAGTAAACTGCTGATTTATTGGCTATGCAAGTTCTTAAACTTGAAATTTGCGGCTTTATATCTGCAAGTCTTGCAGAACAAATGTAATGTTCAAGTCTACAAAATCCACTTATAAATTGTAAGAGTAAATCACTTGAAATTCTGCGTCTGGAAATTGTTGGTTATTCGAAAAAAATAGATATTTCCTCAACATACTCTTTAGATATTTCCTCGACATACTCTTTAGATATTTCCTCAACATACTCTAGAGAAATTGTCATTCTTTTTGGAAAAATATTATGCTGATTGGTCGTTGTATGATCCTTGGAAATCTAAGGAATGGGCCCTGAAATCCTTCATTTTTTCTCTCCAGAAAATGTACTGGACATCAGACAGGGGATATGCTTAATGCCCGACTTTTTGGACTGGGGACACATTTCTTTTGGTGTCCATAATGGCTTACCATTCCCTTCACTATTCTCTCCCCCCTTCTGTCCACATGCCAGTAGACCCCTACCCCCCACTCTTGAGGACGTCCTTTTTGAATGGTCCCTTAGGGTGAACAGATGTTTCTTATTATTAGTACGATTTGGTATCAGGTATATGTACATATGCATGGCTAAGCATGCGTCCTGTGACATGCAACCTCATTTTGTTATTAAGTTGACCATTTTTGTACAAATTTTTTAACACCCACTGCTATTCTGGAACCGGAATTAAATAACAATCCCATCAGTTTTTCCCCTAAAGAAATAACGATTTACGTGTTCTCCTGAATGTAGTTGCTATCAATTTTTCAAACTTTCTTACTTCAGGGTAAACCAGATCTTAGTGAAAATGGCACGTTTTATGATAACCATCTTCGAGGCTGTCTCTCGGACTTTTGGGACACTGAAACGCCTTTATTTCCGCCTATATTTAGCGCAGTTTTTAAGCATTTTAAGTTTTTAATAGGGCGAAAAAGTCGGCCTCATTTATTTGAAGCCTGGTGTAGTATTTATGTCCACCAGGACTAGACTCTTGGTGGGCCACAGAGTAGCAGCTGTGCCGCGTTCAGCACCCAAGCGTATCCTAAAGAAGTCACGCTGCGATGGCAACAGTTTCGGTTCCTGTGAAAAAGTGTTTTTTTTCACTCCATATGGTTTCCACATTTTGGGGGACAGTAGGGCAGTCAGACTTTTTTTTACCTCTCTCCTCCCGACTCTGTGTGGAATCCAACATTCAGAAACTTTTTTGAAATCAGTAACTATTCCACATAAATTACTGGGTGGCCTAAGTATAAATTGAACGCTGGATAACGATGCAAAGTGTGAACATTGGGATTTACTTTGGTTTGTATTTAAAACTTTGCCTAAATTTGCACATGAAAGCATTTCCAGAGGTTTTTGACTCCTACCTGGGAGGAGTAAAGTAGCATTTTGGCGTTTTCTGTAATGTGTCTGTGTATCTTTTTTTTCTATTTTAATTTACAGTATGTTCAAATAAGAAATTCAGAGATGGAAAAATGTGATTCAGTCGGTGAACTATGTTGTAAATATCAATAGTGTTACAATTACATGATGAAATACTTTTGTTATCAATGATAATGAAAACGAATTTGCATAAAATCGGTTGAATTTCGGCTAAAATTAATTGCGTGACCACCCCTATTGATAGTCAGTTTGTACACAACCATTGTAGAATAGAATAGAAGTTTTTTACTCATTTCAAACGGAGGGTCCAAAATTAAATCTCAATAAGCACTGGGGTGCCACTCTGCAATTAGCAGGAATCCTTTATGCAAACTCGTTTTTTTAGGCAGTTGCACGGAAAGCATCATAGATGGCTCTGAGATGCTCATTAGATATTTGCTCCCCATTTTGTTGAAGTAATTCACATTTCAGCCTGCTTTATTATGGATGTTTTGTATATTATGGCATATTAGATTTTCAAAAAATATAAATAAACAGAATATCTGAAAAATTAATTTTTGATCACATCTGAGGGACCGATATTGATTTAACCAGAAGAAAAAATTATATTTACAATGAGAAGATATTCAAATCTGAAATTCATGGTTACTAATAATTTAAATTATGGGAGATAAATTTTCATGTAGGGTATTATATAAAATGACTATTATTAACAAATCTTCCAGGAAATTGTTCTCACCGAAACACGTGCAATGTAATTTCCACAATTTCATGAGAATTTCAGAGGGGGGATTTGGAGCACCAAATAGTAGCGTTTGTAGTTTTAACCAAAACCCTGTTTTTAGCTCCAGTAGTAGGGCAAGGCCCATGGTGAGCTTTTTGAGATAGCAAAGTATACGTTCCTCCTGGCTAATCTTGACAGCCGTGTTCTCTTATGGCATAAATCATCTCCAGGCCCAACGTTTATCCCAGTTTAATTCGTTGCTTAGCAACCATGTCGGCAACGACTCACTCTTCTTCTACCTGGTTTTTAAAACGAGAAAAAGCATTGTATAGTGGCGGTTCCATGACCATTGCTGGGATTAGCATCCCAGGGGAGGTCAGGGGGAAACAAGAATGCTCACCTTGGTGCAAATGAGGGGGAAGGGGACGCACCATCAGAAGACCATCCGGGGAGAAAATCCCCTCTATCAATTTCAGTGTATGCCCACTTGTGCGGCGGATCATCAGTCTAATAAAAAAAATTACTGGAGGGTGGGGGAAATGGACCAGTGGACAAATGGACATGTTCACGGTAGCTTTGTAGGCTACTACATCTTGGACTCCTTATCTCTTGTCGTGGAGGTCTCAATCATTGTATTCTCCAAAACGCCGAAATTACCCACCTTTAATAACAATGCAGTGAAATTTGACACACTTTTTTTGTTGAAATGTTATAAATTGCTATTGACAGGAGCAATAATTTTCAACAGATCTGTTTTTTTTTGTCAACAATAAGTTGTGAAGATTTAGGGAGAGTTTGGAATTTAGTTGATTTTGTGATTAAATACCAGAGGGTGTGCAAAAATGCATCGATTTTACAACCCTGTGCAAAATGGTTCCAGCAAGTTTACTGGACACCTTGTACATGATTATGCAGGGTGTCTGCAAATTTGAGGGACTAAGTAGGTGTCCAACATCCTTGAAAATAGGGAAATGTGCTTGGATTTGTATCACCTTGGAAAAGTAGGGAATTATGATGCTTGAAATTCGTGATAAACATCAGTTTCTGCTAGAATTTTTTGTCTTTGTTTTGGGGAAGTTTTTGTTAATCGGAGAAATTCTATATGAAAAAATCAACTACAAATCATGTTTTTTTAAAATTCTGTTGAAAAATGTTCAAATTTTTTGGGAAACGTATTGTGGTAATTCATAGTAAAAGGGATTTAAAGGATAGGCCTTGAAATATGCTTGAAATGTTTCCATAAGTTTACTGAAGTCAGAACACCCTGTACATAGTTATGCAGGGTGTCTAAAAATTGAGAGACTATGTAGACTTACAGGGTGTCCTGTATCCTTGAAAACGAGAAACGTGCTTGAATTTATATTAGCTGGGAAAAGTCGGGAGTTATGCTTTAAATTCGTGTTAAACAATGTTAATTGAAAAAATTCTAGAAAAAAAAAAACAAAAAAAAAACAATTTGTTGTACAATTCTCTAGAAAAATGTATGACTAGTTTGACAAAAATAGTGGTGCGAGGGGTCCTTGAAAATGTATAAAATATGCTTGAATATTTTCCACCAAATTTACTGGTACAACCAGTTACCTGAATGTAGTAATTAATTATTCCCATAGATGAAACATAGCTAACCAAGACATTAAATCTGTAAGAATCACATAGGCTATATTGCCCCTATGCACAGTGACATTTATTTTCCAAAACTTTCAGTACCATGTTTTCTGAAAGAAATGCACCCATGGATATGTAAACGTATTCTCGTAACACGCAAATTAGATGCGTCTACGTTTTGACTACATTATCTAAGTACCATGTAACTGATATCTATGCAATCTAGAGATTTGTTGGTCTGATTATACAGTTTCATGTTGCTCTGCATATATAGTAGTCTTGTGTGTAAACTAATTTATTTATTTTTCATTTCAGATGGCAGATAGATTACATGCAAAACTGTTAAAGTATACTACAATGCTCCAAAAGACAAAATCATACATCCAGGATCTCTACTGGTGGCATATAGCAAACCCACTCTGCCATACATTGCCTTGCTGTGCCTATTCGGACGAACGTGCTCAGTAAGTTGAGATTCTCGTGTTACTTTTGATGCTTATTATGCAAAATTTTTGCAGAACATTTTCGTATTTAACATAACACAATGAACATGCTGCATCGATAGAATTCATTCGCAAATTTATCATCAATTTTTTTTTCTGTAGTTATAGCGAACATTTTGGAAAAAGGATAATCAGGAGCCGTTCGTGTGACGTTGTGCCACCGCTGCTGCCATCGGGCGTCTTCTGTCCTGGACAGAACCTTACTCAACTATTTCAGGACAATCTTAGTGAATATCCAACAATCAAATGGCAGTATTTTATATCTCAGGAGAGTGTCTTAACGCAATATCCAGCACATGAATCGAGGGACAGGTGTAAAGATGCTGACGAAACTAGACACAGGTAAATTGAGCGTTTTTCACGTTTGTTTTTTATTCCATTTGATGCTAAAAAACGACCAATGTCTGATGTTTCTTTCTATTTTACAGGGAAATTTACATTGCTACGGTAGCACCGCAAACCAAATTTGTCGTTATTTTGATTGATCACGGAAATTCGATGAGTGCCAAACAAATGGAAATAGCCAAAGCCATTGGAAAGTACATCATAGGGTCTTTGTCTCATCAAGATCAGGTAAGCATCACTGTTTATAGCTCTTAGTCTGAATATTCTGGAATCTTTACAGATTCGTAATGCGTGTTGCACTTTATTTTAGGTCGGGTTAATTGGTTTAAGCGGAGAGCCATCTTACCCTCGAAGCGACGATTGCCTTTCACATAGAATGGCCTATGCAACTCTTGAAGCAAAATTACACTTCACTAGATTTATGGATGGATTAACAAAATCCAAAGGTAGTCACTTTTATTTGCGGTTTTCGAGCAGCTTCATTTTAAATCAATGTTAAATGATTAATGGTTGTCGGCATGTGTGTATAGTGCAGAAATTTAATCAATTGCACTTTCTGATGTCTAGATTCCACTAACCATTCTTTGGGTTTTGTCAAAGCCTTTGAAATGATTCGCAACACGTTGCTCCCTCACAACTTTTCTGAAGCTGGTAAGATTCTTTTTGCTTTTAAAACATCAGTTTGTTAGTTTTTTGCGGTTTGGAAATTAATAATATTTGTGTTTGTCGCAGGAGCTGCTCAAATTATTTACATTAGTAGAGGATTACTGTCGTCTTTGACAGAAGCACGCACGGTCGTTGAAACTATTGCGGATGAGAATGAACTTCTCGGTGATCGCGTTGCGATTAACACGTTTACCGTCATTGATGGTTAGTGTGCTGTATTAGTTTATGGTTAAGTGTGTTGTTAAAGTTCGACACTTTCTATAAAAGCTAATGCCCCAATGCATTTTTTTTAGATGGGAAAACGTTGATGTACGAGAAAAACTTTATGCAAGATATTGCCAATCAGAATTTCTCAAAGTATAACCCAGAACAGGTTCATCGTAGAGCAAAACCTGGAGTCATGATTGCTGTGAATACAACCTACAATCTGGGATTCATTATTGGCAACCCGTTTCAAGTCCTCAATCTACGAATCCCTAATAAGCCATATTTTTCCCTCCTTCATTGGGACTCACTAGGAAAAGGTAAATTTTGAGCTAAATCGGTCATCTTTCGTTTTGAGCCTGTGATGATTTAGTTTTGTAACACGGATTTTGTACTCTTATTAGGTTTAGTTTTGAGCATTGCACAGACGTGCCTTCATCGCGACCAAGTGATTGGTGTTGTAGGAATGGATGCCCATCTGGCTGACGTGGCCGAGGACATCACTTCCTATAATCAAGCCTCCAATTCTTATGCTTTTCTCATCGATGTCAAAGGCTACATAATAGTGCACCCCCTGTTTACTCGAGATACCCTGGCCAACGAGCAACCGATGCACACTGATATTTCTCATTTGGAAAATAGAGTTGGCTTTTTTACTGTTTGGGAAAAAATGCAAAGGTATTGCTTTTTTCTCCTGTCATTTTATTGGAAATTTGTTTTTAATATTATGCTATTTGAGTAAAATTCAAATATTTTTTTGTTTATATTTTTAGAATGGATAGTGGAGTTGAAATGCTGGTTGTATCACAGTCGAACAAAAGCAACTCATTGTTGCACATCAAATATGTGTGGAGGAAGGTTAGTTGATTATTCACAGTAATATTTTTGATAACCGAATTCGATATGTTATTCTGACATTACGTTCTGTCAGTATTTGTGAGTAGTTTTGAAATGTTAAAATTATTGAGATATAGTTTTTAACATGTTTGTTGTTTGGTTACGTAGGTGAAAGATGCTCCATACATCATATGCATCGTAACAGAAAATCCAGACGCAGAGATTAGAGTGTTAAAAACTAACGAAGTTGCGACCCCTGCTGATATCGTCTATCATCAGCTACCCATGTCGCCCGAGATCAAGAAATGCCGTCACCTTCGGCAATTGGCAACTACAAGTTAGTCATTTCCCACTTTCATTTTAATCTGAAGTTTATCTGTAAATTGTTTTTATGATGGTAACGTTTTTTTAAAACAATTTATTGCAGAAGCGGCCTCACTTTTCCTAGCAGCTACTTGTTTCTATTCCCCTTTCGAGTATATCACCCAGGAAGAGACCCGGCATAATATTCAGGGTTACATGGCTTACATCAGCGACAAAACCAAGCTCATTGCCAACCCAGGTCTGAAGAGCAACGTTCGCAGTGACGTAGCTTCACTAGTGCACATTACGGATACATGGAAGAAGCAGTTTCTGGACAGCAGTTTGAGCCAGTATATTGTTAGGAGGTAAGCGGTGTTTAGTGTATTAAAAATTATAGCGATTCTTTGTGGATTTTTTTATAACCCAAACTTTGTTTGATTAGGTATGCAGCTACGCCTCGAGGAGTGTTTCAGGTTTACCCTGGGACCGCTTTGGACAAGAATTACGATCCCACGAAGAGACCGTGGTTCACTAGTGCGCAGGAGTATCCTGGGCGTGTTGTGCTCACTGCACCTTATCTCGACTCCGGTGGTGCGGGATACATTGTCACAGTTAGCCACACTATCTACGAGGGAAAGTGAGTAGGACAACATTTGGCCTTAAATTACTGTTGCTTGGGGAGATTTTGAGGTTTTTGGGAAAACCAGGTTAGTGTTGATAATTTGTTAACTCACATTTTGTAATTATAATTATTTGTAGGTCAGCGGCCATGCATAGCACCTCCGATGCAGTGGTTGCCGTCATTGGTGTAGATTTCACCCTTGGCTACTTCCATAAAGTACTGATGAAAACTATTCCAATGTGTAATCACGACCGTGTCACGTGAGTGTACTTATTAACCTAAATTTGGTATCCTGTTGCAAAATATCTGTTTGCACTGGTAAAACTCTAAATACATTTTTAGTAAAAATCCCTCTCTTGTTTTTGGCTTTCAGGTGCTTTATTTTGGATGACCGCGGCTATCTCATTTCGCACCCGGATCTTATAGAACCAAACGGCAAAGGTCCCGTCGAACAGCAGCACATTACTCATAAGGTATTTTGTGTGTAAATATGCGAAGTTTGGTTGTCTGTTCGGCAAAGTTTGTCTACAACTTCGATATTATTTTGTTTCTTTAGGAACCGTTGGTAGCTAACGATATTTTAAACCACAAAGGATTTGTCCGTAAGAACTTGTGCAACAGTTTTAGTGACCGCACAGTTCAGAGATTTTATCAAGTAAGTTGAAACCTCGTCGGCTGCCGTTCATCGCACTATAACGAAAAAAGGTCAGCTGCCTAAATTACGATTTTCAATTTCAGTTTAATATCAGCCTCCAAGGAACTCTTACCAATCTAGTCCATGGTGAACATTGTGCTAAATATCAAATCGTATCCATTCCCGGCACAAATACGTTTTTGGGAATTGTCAATCAGACGTGTGATATGGTGACAGCATTTTGTCCTTGTAGTATGGTGAGTAAATGATGATTTTTTTATCTCTTAAAATTTAATCCAATTATTTCGACTCGCGTTGTCGATTGGAAAATAGCACATTTTGCACATAACTGCATTTTGCAAATCCATGTTTGTCTCCTTGCTCATTGCATTGCTTCTTAAATTAAAAGGTGGATCGGTTATGCCTAAATTGCCATCGAATGGAGCAGAGCGAATGCGAGTGTCCGTGCGAATGTCCTTTGGAAGTTGATCTTTGCACCGGGGAGCTCTTAGGCGACGAGGATGCCAATCCAAGCTGCCGTCACATGCCTGACGAGACTCGGCCTGTAAATGTTGACGCCGATCTTTTGAACACGCTAGAACCTTGCATGGAGAACAAATGTTCCTCACGCTCAACTCAAAGGTGATCCTCGGGAATTTATTGTTTTTATCTTTTATATATACATATCCGGATTCTCATTGTTAAATTTTGATGTCCATTCAGTGATTGTTTTGGGGTGATGGGATGCGAATGGTGTCAGTTAAATCAAGACGCCAGCACTCCTCTGGCTCATCCGTTTTGCTCCGAACTCAGGCGATGTTTCGGAGGAGTTCTTGGAGCGCAGACGCCGTATGCGGACGAAGTCAAAGGTGGGCATTGCAACCCTTTTTTTTTAAAAAAAATTGTTCTTCTATTGTTTGTAAATCAATTGTAACACCTGTGCATCTTTTAGGAATGCCTATAGAAGAATTCTTAAACATCAAGAGCACTCCTGTTGGCCCTGTGGCAGGAGGTATCATGGGTTGCTTCCTGATTTTGGCCTTGGGGGTTTACTGCTACAGGCATCATGTACATCGCTCCTCTACTCACCAGTATGTGTCAAGTGTCCCTGACACTCAGGTCCGAATGTCACAGCTGGATGAAGTGGAAGATTTGGACCACCACGACGAACAAAGCACAGGTGTGTATTTGTTTCTCATTTTTTTATCATTTTTTATCATCACAAAATGTTTGGAATTAGTGGTTGATGTAATTTCTTATCTGCATCGGAAATTTCTGTTAAGCGGAAAAATTACAAACAAAAATAAATTCCCTAGGGAAAGTTCGTTTGGCAAATATTTTGGTAATTAGTCGTGTGAGGGGTCCTTAAAATGTAAGGAAGGAGTCCTTGAAATTTGCTTAAATTTCTAACAACAAATTTTCTGGACGCCATGAATGCATGTTTTGGTGTATTTTTTGTGGTGTTAGTCATTTTGCAGAGATATTTGTGTCACTAAGGTAACACCATGTTTGATATCTGGGAATAGGGACTGCTTCCATTTTTGTGGTTCCTTCTCACAAGAAAATCACTCCTTGACAATCCTGCACGAGACTAATATGCTTTTTATTTATTTTCAGTTGGTCGTGCCAATATTGTTTTGGCGGGCTTTGAAAACGCCCTCAACATCTCACCTTATCGCATCAGCACCAACTACAGGCGTCCTGCTGGTGGGGACAGCGACCACGGTTACAGCACCATGACCCCCCACGAGGACAGCGAACACATGCCATACGTGGAACCACTGCTGGTTGGTCGAGATAAGTATAGACCTGCTCACCCCCAGTCGATTACAAGCAGCAGTCGCACCTCCTCTCCAATCCCCCATCCCTTGTCCTCTCCACCCACGCATTTTGGACCTCTTCCCACATCAACCGGGCTTTCTCCTCTTCTGCATGACCCATCTCAGACAGTCATCTCTGATCCCCACCCCCATCACGTTTTGGCATCGGTGCAGGTGCACATGGTGGACGCTCGCTGAGGACACCACTTGCTCCTATAATCGAGTAAATTTCTTCCGGGACCGTACCGCTCAGTTAAGCAGCTTGGCTGGATTTTCCCTGAACGTGGAATGTGGCGCGGGCGATCCCATAATCATTATTTTATTTTGTATAAGCTTCATCGAAACCTCCCCGACCATTTATTTTTAATGTACATAATAGCAAACTGCCACCCTTCAAATGTTCATAATATTATTCTTATTATATTATTGTAAAAGTACGGTAATGAAGGGAGGCAGTTGTTCATTGTAAATACCAAAGTTCCTATACAGTTTAATGTACAAAGCATAGCATTCATGTGAGCGATTATTTTTAAGCGTTTTTCGTTTTTGTTCTCATGCGACATTGCTGTTTATGCAGTGTAATAAATGCGTTTGATTTTTTATTATTTGCGTATTGTGTTATTTTGTCGCAGATGAAAATTAGGGAAATTTACGTGCAATCAGAATTTTTTTTCAATGATGGCAAAAATTGTAACTCCTCTTATTGTTTGTTTGATTGATTTTTAACGCTGGCCTATTTCTGCAACACGAGGGTTAAACACCAACGCAAGGGGATGAGCCTTCATCTCCTACCTGGGAATTTGGCCTACGAGGGGGACTTCCACCCCCTCTCGAGGGGTCTTTAACATGCTGCAATCAACACCGGACCTAGGTTTAAACTCTCATCCGAAAGAGCCGCCACTTAAGGAATTTCTCCCATCCGTAAAAATTCCCACCGACCTCGACCTGGGAGCGAACCCAGCATCTTAGGATCGAGAGGCAAGCACGTAACCCACTCGACGGCTGGCGTCAGCGCTCTTTTTATTTATTTCGGATTAACGGATGTACATTTTCTGTAATGTGGTTTTAACTGTATGACAAACTTAGTTTCTACAAAATTGACTTTATTTACAAAAGAACATATACATATTTCTACAGGCATTTGAAAATTTTCTCGACTTTGCTTTTTTGCTTCCTGCATTCGTTTCAACGACTTCGTTGTCTCACAACCGAAACATAATTAACCACGAGGAGCTATTTTTAACTCGTTCTTTTCTAATCCTAGTGTGGTGTCAGCCTACGGGAATTCTTCGCAGTGTTTTCCTCTCGATATTAATTTTAGAACCTTCAAATTTAGTTATGCTTACGTAGCTCGTGTATAAGCGGCTTTGGCATTCTGTTCGGCTTAGGCACATGGACGCACATGGAAACAAATTTAAAGGAAACATTTATTAGGATTGGTTCAACACTGTCTTGCGTTTCATTCATGAAAACCTGGATGCCCACTCAAGCCATTTTTAGGGTTTTGGCAGCTGTTATTTTAAGACCCCTTTCCCTTTGACGACTTATGGGTTAGTGCTTCTACGCTCATTATTTATTCTCGTGGGTTTTAATAGTAGTTTCCCCCAAAAACATTGTGTTTCGTTATAAGTTTCTGGAAAGAATGGTAACTCCATCAATGTACTTTAATGTACTTATCATTGACCAATGTTCTCTTACAGAATAGTTAGTAACTAGTAAATAACTAAATCTACAGTAATTTTTTTTAAATGTGTAATTACAATGAAAATGTGCAGGTGAGTTGGGGCCAATGGTATTCCTGCGATATTCCATTGGGATGTCTAATGGAATACAATAGGCCAAGTATGGCATTCCTATGACGTCACATTGATGTCAAGGCTACAAACCACCAATAATATTTAAAGGCACCTGTAGTTCAAGGTTCACTATGTTGATTGTTTGATGCATATAGGGATATCTGTATGTATTATTTCTGGTGGTTTGTTTGTTTGTTTGTTTGTTGATTTTTAACGTTGGCCTATTTCTGCAACACGAGGGCTAAACACCAACGCCAG
>JAQGBW010003498.1:0-16149 GCA_034698625.1 Julus scanicus
AAAATGGACACCATGTGAACAGGGTGTAGGGGGAGGGTTAATTTGGAAGAAATTTCGGGGACGTCCTTTTAGAATAACCCTTGAAAGAATTATGAATGACCCCTACTTTTCATAAAAAAATGAAGGACGTCTATGTGGGGGGAGGGAAGGGGGGCCATGGGGCTAAAACGGACACCATGTGGACAGGGGGAGGGGGAGGGTTCATTTTGAAGAAATTTCGTGGGGTCCTTTTTGAATGATTCCTGAAAGGATTATGAATGACCCCTACTTTTCATTAAAAATAAAGGACGTCTATGAGGGGGGAGGGAAGGGGGCCCTGGGGCTAAAATGGACAGGGAGTAGGGTGCAGTACTGGTAGAGGGTGGGTTAATTTTGAAGAAATTTCGGGAACGTCCTTTTAGAATAACCCCTTAAAGGATTATGAATTACCCCTACTTATCATATAAAATGCTTATGAGGGGGAGGGAAGGGGGTCTGGGGCTAATATGGACACAGTGTGGACAGGGAGTAGGGTGCAGTACTGGTAGGGAGAGGGTAATTTTTGTGGGGGAGGGAGGAGGCTGGGCTAAAATTGACACTATGTGAACAGGGGGTAGGGGGAGGGTTAATTTTGAAGAAAGTTCGGGGACGTCTTTTTTGAATAACCCCTGAAAGGATTACCCCTACTTTTCATAAAAAAAATGAAGGACGTCTATAAGGGGGGGAGGGAAGGAGGGCCTGGGGCTAAAATGGACACAGTGTGGACAGGGGGTAGGGGGTGTCAATTGCTATCAATGTACTATCCCTGAGATGAAGTAAAATCTGAGTAAAATCTTGAGTAGAATCTCTAGATTCAGTTTGATACAACGCAATAAAAAAATAGTCTAGGCATAATTTTTTAATTTTTCAAATTATGATTATGATTAATACGAATAACAGATAGATGACAGTAGCCATTTTTGCCTCGACCTGAGAGTGCTTCTCTCAACGAATCCTTTTCTACTTTTCCCAAGGCGACTGAGATTTTGCTCTCCAGATTCGAGTTCAGTCCTGGTCTAGGGTAACAACCTCCTTCCTCCATTCATATTCCTCTTAATATCTAATAACCAAAAGTGAACTGCCTCTCGCTATATTTACTCGATGAAGGAAAAAAAAAAACCCAACTTGGAACCGTTATTTTGCAACATTGCCAAAATGCTCGTCTTCACACCTTGCTTGAAGAACTCATTTTTAGCTCGTTTTGCTTACATTGAGACACAAGACAGCAATTTAACGAATATATAGAGGGTTTGGCAAACTGTACTCATGAGTACCAGTACTGATTACGATTGCGGTGGAATCGTACTCTATAGTACGAGTAGAGTACGTGTAATCGGTAGTCGTATAAAATGAGTAATATTCAAACTTGGGCAAATGTGTACTCGTGTGCTGGAATTTTACTCTTTAGTACAAGTAGAGTACGTGTAATTGGTACTCGTGGATATGAGTACCGAGTACGTGTAATCGGTACTCGTGGATATGAGTACCGAGTACGAGTATCTGTGGAATCATACTCCGTAGTACGAGTAGTATCGTAGCCAGACTGGGGTAATTTGCACTCGTGGATATGAGTACCGAGCACGAGTACCTTTGGAATCATTATCCATAGTATGAGTAGTATCGTAGCCAGACTGGGGTAATTTGCACTCGTGGATATGAGTACCAAGTAAGAGTACCTGTGGAATCATCATTCATAGTATGAATAGTATCGCAGCCAGACTGGGGTAATTTGCACTCGTGGATATGAGTACCAAGTAAGAGTGCCTGTGGAATCATCATTCATAGTATGAGTAGTATCGCAGCCAGACTGGGGTAATTTGTACTCGTGTATATGAGTACCGAGTACGAGTATGGCAGATTGCGAAAAGTATTGTTTAGGGAACTCGATTTATATTTTAAACACCGTTGGTTTTATTACGAGCAGAGACAATTAAAATTTTAAAAAATTTATGATTATGAGTACACAAAATAAACCAACGTAGAATTTGCAAAATCTTAATAAGTAAAGAAGAAAAAAGAACAAGTACATCCGATAAAATAAATCATAATTAGAAATGTAAAAAATTAGGATACATTCATATTATCTTTTAGGATGACCCTCATTTAAAGTTACTCATTCTCGTTACTCAAATGTATTAAACGCGACTCAATTACTTACTTAAAAGTATATTTCTATTCATACTCGATTACATCGGTACTCATAATTTCAGATTCCGTTAATACTCGAGTACATTCGTAATCACCTATCGTGAGTACATTTGTGTAATCGAGTGCAATTGTACTCGTACGTTTCGAGTACATTTACATTCAATTACTTTTTCACATTTTGGGTTCATTTACTCTTTGTACTCGGTACTCATTAACTCTTTTACTCGTTTCTCGTTACTCAAATTCATTCAATGTACTCAATTTCTGCCCAACACTGGTAGCAGATAAGGAGACAGGCATACTATGTTACTACGATTATAAGACATGCCTCAAGTATTGATTTTTGTTGATTTTATCGGATAAAAACAGATCTTTTTTAATAATCCAAGTTCTTGTGCAATGAGAAGAATATTGGCGCGGGTCTTATGCTATACATTCATTTTGGCCGCCATCTTGGCGCCAAAAAGCGGCGCCGAAGTCGCGCGCTCACATTTCGTACACTTGCTTTCAATTTCTTCTTTCAATCGTGTATTTCTTCTGGAAATTGACCAAAATTGAATCGAAACTAATTGATCAATGAGTTTATATTACAAAAATCCCGAGCCACCATTTTATGCCGCAAAAAAAAATGCTTTAGATCTGTGTTTTTTAACCTTTTTCAGCTCATGGCACATTGACTACAATTGTCACGGCACATCATAATTGGAATTAGATATCTACTTATTTATATTATGATATCTATATTATGACCATTTTTAATGTTATCTGTTTACAATTACATAATTCATCACATGTTCATAAAGTTTTTGCACTAATTTGCGACAACTTTCATCACCTTTTCCGTGTCAAAGCTTTCGTTAGAAGCCATTCAAAACGAACGTCCCCGAAATTCTTTCATAAATTGACCCCCTTCCCCTACCCCCTGTCCACAAGGTGTCCACGTGCCAACAGACCCGGCCCCTACCCCTTCTTGAGGACGTCTTTTTTGAATAGCCACAAAATGGTTTTCCCCCTCTCCCTGTCTACATGACCACAGAACCCCTCACCCCCTCTTGAGGACATCTTTTTTGAATGGCCCTAAAATCGTTCACCCCCTCTCTCTGTCCACATGCCAACAGACCCTCCCCCCACCTCCTCTTGAGGACGTCATTTTTGTATGGCCCCAAAATGGTTTCCCACCCCTCCTCCTGTGCACATGCCAACAGACCCCCTCCCTACCTCCTCTTGAGGACATCTTTTTTGAATGATCCCAAAATAATTTACTCCCTCTTCCTGTCCACATGGCAACAGACACCCCTCTTGAGGACGTCTTTTTTGAATGGCCCCAAAATGATTTACCCCTCTCCCTGTCTACATGGCAACAGACACCCCTCTTAAGGACGTCTTTTATGAATGGCCCTAAAATGGTTTACCCCCCTCTCCCATTCCACATGACCACAGCCGCCCCCTCCTCCTCTTGAGGACGTCTTTTTTAAATAGCTACAAAATTGTTCCTCCCTGCCCCTTTCCACACGCCAACAGACCCCCCCCCCTCCTCTTGAGGACGTCTTTCTTGAATGGCTCCAAAATGGTTTTCCATCCCTCCCCCTGTCCACATGGTGTCCGTCCACGCGCCAGCAGACCCTACTATTATACCCTCCACTTGAGGACGTTCTTTTTGAATTGCCCCTAACTTGTAACACTATAAACTTTCATCATATATAATGAATCCTCCGCCACTGCAATGAAATTTGAATTTATTTCGGTACTAGAATTGTACTAGTAGGTACTAGAATTCAAAAGCATGAGTTATGTTAAATGTTACCATTGTATTATTATTTTATAAAAAAAAAGCATAAAATGGCGAGAGAATTTTGTTGCAAAAAGCAACACCAAAAATATATATTTTTGGCTATTTCTTTGATAATCGAGACTGGCATTTCTCGTTGAATATTTTGGGCATGGCATTCAGGGGGAGGAGGAGGTGGGGGTCCACACGCATGCAGCCACAAACAAACAACCCAGTTAAATGTGAGCGTGGCAAGGCCAGCCAGTTTGCCCGATTAGGTTGGCTTATTCTTCTAGACATTTTTGATTTCCCCCCCCCCCCTCCCCCCTCATTTTGCGTACTAAAAATGTGTTCATGGGTGAGTGTTTTCGAGTTGAAAACATGGAGACACACGTTCCCAAAACATTCTTTTAAAACTCTAGGGGGCATTCAAAGAGGACGTCCTCAACTGGAGGTGGGGGGAGAAAGGGGAGGCAGGGGGGTCCGCTGTCATGTGGACAGAAGGTGAATTGGGGGAGGGGGGAAGAGAGGAAAGACATTATGGACGTCCACTGTTTATGGTATTTATTAATTTTTGGATTTTCTGTTTAATTGAGTTATAAATGTCAGTGAAAGGGGAAATGGACACCGGAAGAAATGTGATCCCAGTCCCAAATGTACTCGAATTTTTAAAACTTCGGGGAAAGTCGGGAATTGTGCTTAAATTTGTGTTAAACATTAATTTTATGCTGGAATTTCCCTTCGAGATCAGGAAATTTCCGTCAATCAGAAAAATCTGTAAAAATGTCGTGGAATTGGCAGTGAGGGATTTTCTGGACACCCTACTTTTATAAAAAAATGAAGGACGTCTATGAGGAGAGGGAAAAAGGGGGGTCAGGGATAAAATGGACACCATGTGGACAGAGGGCAGGAGGGGGAATTAGTCATTGGAAATTTACAGGATTGGTTTTTGTACGTTTCAACACATTTTCTGGACACCCCACTTTTCCAAAAAAATGAAGGACGTCTATGAGGAGAGGGAAAAAGGGGGGTCAGGGATAAAATGGACACCATGTGGACAGGGAGCAAGAAGGGAATTAGTCATTGGAAATTTACAGAAATGCACCTATGTGTGTTTCAAAACATTTTCTTGACACCCTACTTTTCCAAAAAACTAAGGACGTCTATGGGGGAGGAGGGGGGGGGAGAATGGGAGTTTGGGCTAAAATAGACGCCATGTTGAAGGGTGTAGAAGGGGGAATTAATCATTGGAAATTTACAGTATGGAGCTATGCATGTTTCAACACATTTTGTGGACACCCTACTTTTCAAAATATAATTAAGGACGTCTAGTATATGAGGAGAGGGGGGCGGTGAAGTCTGGGTCTAATATGTCTAAAATGTCTTAAATGGCTAAAATGGCTAAAATGGACAGATGGAGGAGTGTGAATTTTTGTTGGAATTTCTTGAACGTCCTTTTTGAATGTCTTAAATGGACAGATGTAGTGGATTGAATTTTTGTAGGAATTTCTTGGACGTCCTTTTCGAATGTCCCCCAAATTGAACCGGGCTAGTCAACTCCTGTTTTGGCCGTGAATCGAGGGTCGTCTCGCCGGCTCATCCGTGCGTTCCCGTCCCGCCAACCTAAACCTAAATTTGCGTGCTTTTGCTTCTTGCCTTCTTCAGCTTCTGCCAAAAGCAACCAATGTCACTTTTCTTGACATTATTATTTGGCTTCCCCACTTCGAAATTTTGCCTCGCTTCGAAAACTACTTCATTCATTCTGCAGACGTCGAGAGAGAGAGAGCACGACTCCCGTCCTCCTTCATTTTAGCTGAAATCGGGACGAAAAATTCACATTTTTACTATACACAGCTAGTATAAAATGTGCAGCAACCGATTAATCGCCAGGGATGAAAATACGCACGTGGTAAATCACGCATTTTTTTTTTGATTTTTTGTTTTTACTCTTGGGGGGTAGGAGAGCTAAGGAAGGTTGACTATTTTTTTATCGGGATTTTATGGGCGTCCAAATAAGCACGTTTACTAAATAAAAACCGGAGAAAACTAGTCGTAGATTTCGATAGAAAAAGTTGAGGAAAGTGTGGAGAGTAGTGATTCAGATTGCGGGGAAAATCACACATTTTTAAAAAGTTTCACGATACAGTTGCAAAGGTCACGTGTCGTGGTTGTGTATTTGCAAAAGTCCATGATTTGGTGGTGGTGGCGCTGATTATACAAACATGGTTAGGTAACGTTTATAGTAATGGGCCATTCAAAAAGGACGTCTTTAAGAGGAGGAGGGATGAAGGGGGGGGGGTTAGAAAGTTCTGCTTGCATGTGGATACCACGTGGACGAGGGGGAGGGAGGGGTTAAATCAATTATGGACCTCCACTAATTATGGTATTTTTCAGTTTCGGGATTTTCTGTTTAATTGAGTTTTAAAGTTCATTGAAAGGGAAAATGGTCACCGGAAGAAATTTTTAAAACTTGGGTAAAGTCTGGAATTATGCCGAAATTGGGTTAAACACAAATTGTATGCTAGAATTTCCCTTCGAGGTCAGGAAATTTCTGTTTATCAGAAAAATATGGTAGAATTGGTTGCAAGACGGGTGCTTGAAATTTATAAAATGGGTTTTTATAAATTGCAACCCATTTTCTGGACACCCTGCATTTTTAATAAAATTAAGGACGTCTATGAAGGGGGATGAGGGTCTGGGGCTAAAATGGATAAAATGGAAACCATGTGGACAGGGGGTGGGGAAGGAGGGGGAAGGGGGATGTGTCAAGCAACTTTTGCAAAAGTAATACTAAATTTGCATATCGGTATAATTTAATTAAAACATCCACTGCCCAATCTGTGTGTAAAACTATTAATAAGTTCATCATTTGCGATTAAGTATCAAAAATAAGTTTGAATGCAAGTTGAATTAAATCCCACTAACAAAACACGTGCTGATACTTCAACAAAATATGTACGCAAATAAAACATGAAACCCACATGTATTTCATAATCCGGAATGCACTACATTTTTACTAAACTATTTTTGACCACAGCATCCCCAATTAAGCAGGTTTAAAGTATATACCTCGACTCGTAGAACACTTTCATATATATTTAAATCCTACTTATTAATTCGAGCCTCGGGTTGTTTTTCAAGTGATTCCCGTGTGTGACTAGGTGACCGGAATTTATTACAACATTTTTTAAATTATGCAAATTTCCAATCCCGTCTATGACTCACAGTCGATGCAAAGTCCCCCAAAAAATTGCTAATATGATTTTTCTTTTTTTTTTTTGCAGACTCCAAGCGTGAAAATTTGATTTCATGCAACGTAGGCAGTCGCTCGTGCATCGGGGTTAAGATTATACCCAAAAATAAGGCTAGAGAGAGAGAGGTGAGGCCGAGGTTTGAACCCGAACTAACGGGGAGGAGGATGCGGATGGTGTTCACCGCCAGGGATCGTTTCAATTAACCCATCGACTTAGGCCTAATTAGTTAAATGGACGCGGAGAAGCCGAAGTTGGCCGGGGGGAGCGCGGCGAAAACACTAGAGGATTTTCAGAGCACGAAAATTCAACAGTTTTCGACGAGGCGAGGAGAGCTTTGAAAGTGGTGAATCCAAGCAGCGAGCCATTTAGGCCTACCCAGAGTGCATCGCTGGCGAGCTCCTCTCCCATTCCTGAGAGTTGTGGTGGTGCTTGCTGCTTCTTCTGCTGCTGATGTTGCTGAAATTTGAAATTGCTTCTGTTTAGTCTCATTTGAATATTCGGCCGGCTCGCATTTGGGACACACGAGAGTCACGTTTTTCGCGTGTGTGGTCCCGTGAAAAGTCGCGTGGCGAGGCGGCAATCGCCCCACCCCCTCATCTTCCCCCCTGAAGAAATACCTGACCCCACGGGCTGACCCCCCCACCCCCACCTCCTTTCCCCTCTCTAAGACCAACCCATATTTGAGACTCGATATGGTTCATGGACGCTTCTAGGGTTTGCACATTAGGACTTAAGTTTTTCGCGAGTTCGCTTCAGTTTTTTCGACGCTTACCAAAAACCTGCTTCGGAAATCTCCCATGAAAAAAGTTGGTCACCGCTTCTAACCGTTTACTTTCTTGCCGGCTTTTCGACTGATATCGCGGCAGTAAAACTTCTTCGTTTTAACGTGTTTTTTGAAGCATTTTCGGCTGAAAGTTGTGGCCCAAAATCGATATAATTTCATCGTTTGTGTTCTACTTATTTTTCATCGTTCTTTTTTTCATCGCATTCCAAACGGTGGAACGTTGACACGTGAGCGCGAGTCTCGTGTTCTTTTTCACGTGCGTGCGTTCCAACTTTTCTGCCCGCCAAATTTAAAATTCGGGATTTTTTTTTTATCTAACAAAAAAAAACTTTATCGTCGCGTACAATGATGGCTTGTTACGTTAGTTCGTTGTTCGCCACAGTTTTCGTGTTTTGTGAACTGTTCTCGTCGTTACAAGGGAAACCCCCTCCGACGATAGCGTCGCTGCAAGGCCACAGGGTCAAACTGCCACCACCTTCTCAACACCTCATCGCCGAAAACAATCAACGACGTCGAAACAAAAACAATACTGGTAAGTAACAATAACTTTTTAATTTACATAATTAAAAATCGCTTCTATCCAACCCGCTATTATCATATTGCAGACTTGGGTACAATTGTTCTCATGAGTATTGTCGAGGGAACTGAATTTATTTTGAACAACTTGGGTTTTATTACTAGCAGAAACAATTAAAATTTTAAAAATCTTAATTAATATGAGTACACAATAAACTTTTTTAGACATTAGCAAAATCTTTTTAATTAAAGGAAAAAATGAACAGTCCATCCGATAACAAAAGAATCATAAGTAGAAATGTAAAAATTAAGATACATTCAAATCAGCTTTTAGGATGACCCTCATTTTGAGTTACTCAAATGTATTAAACGCGACTCAATTACTTAAGTATTTGTATTCATACTCGATTACATCGGTACTCATAATTTCAGATTACGTTAATACTCGAGGACATTGTAATCGCCCATTGTGAGTACATTTTTGTAATGGAGTGCATTGTACTCGTATGTTTTGAGTACATTTGCATTCAATTACTTTTGTACAATTTGCATTTATTTACTCTTTGAAAATCAGGTTGCATTCATTTTAGCTTTTAGAATGACCCTCGTTTCCAGTTACTCATTCTCGTTACTCAAATGTGTTAAACGCGACTCAATTACTTAAGTATTTCTATTCATACTCGATTATATCGGTACTCATAATTTTAGAGTACGTTAATACTCGAGGAAATTGTAATCACCCATTGTGAGTACATTTTTGTAATGGAGTGCAAGTGTACGCGTACGTTTTGAGTACATTTGCATTCGATTACTTTTGTACATTTTGTATTAAATTACTATTTGTACTCGGTACTCTGTTACTCGTTATTCAAATTCCTTCAATGTACTCAATTACTGCCTAGCACTGCCATATACACATGTAAATATCTATTTTCTGCATATAGAGGTTAATGTGCCACTGGTCATGTTGTGCTCTTTATTTCTTTTTTATTTTATTATTATTTTTTTTTTTGCGGTGGTTTTGAATCATCCCTGATTATGTAAGTCATTGTTGCTTACATAATTTCGCCTCGCTCGTAATTAGTAATTTACCGAGCAAGTGGCAATATACCCTATATTGGAAAGGTACCTAATATGGGAACGTTACCAAATTTGTATGCTATAGATTTTACGTATTACTGGTTCGCTTCAAAGTTTGTTATCGCGAGAGTTTTGTGATAGTAGGGGAGACCGGGGCACAGTGAGTACACTTTTTAGAATTAATTATTTTTTGGAAAAATATTTAACTCGTAGCATTTTAAAATAATGACGCAGTAATATACATGCCTTCAGGATCTGTATACATTTTGCCATCTTTTTAGAGCTACTAGTTTTTTTTTGCTATAAATGATTAAAATTGTCATGCAGACTGTCCCACTGTGCCCCTATACCGGGGCACAGTGGTACATGGCATGGAGTACAGTGGTCCACGCGAAATTAAAACAAATTTTACTAGAAAAAGAACACCACATTGATTAATTGTGTTTAATTCAGCACGTCAATTTAAAATTCAAAGTATAAATTACAAAAACGATTAAAATTAGCCGTAATTACAGCAGCTTTCATATTTTCACTGGTTCTCGTCCAAATGTGGATTTTTTCTGTGATTGTGAACCATTTTTACTTTAAAACATAAAATTTAAACATGGTTTTTATTTAAAGTTATGATTAATGAGAAAGTATAAAAATATTTTTCAAAAACATTAATCGGGGTATGCTGGGACATGTCCCACTGTACCCCATAATGTTGCGGTCCACTGTACCCCGTATAACCAATTTGATTTGAATAAGGCCTTACAGCTGACCACGTGGCTAATTAACATAAACTTTAGTTTTAAATTCTAGCTGGATATATACACTCGTCAATGGTATATCGCAGCATCACTAATGTTTTATAATTACACCTAGAAAAAAAATCCAATTGCGAGTTGAATAATTACTTTTCAAGAACAAAAACTTCAAGTGCAAATATTTTCTTCTAAACTTGGGTCAGATCGCAGAAATTTTGGTTAATGAAAGAGTGCTGCATACAGCTTCTTCGCAAATCAAAAGCATTGAGTTGCTGATAAAACCTATTGGTGGAACGGTTAATACCGCATTGTGTTCATTGAGTGTTATAGACATTAAATAAATAAATAAATAAACACGTTGTACCACTGTGCCCCGGTTTATTCACGAAGAAGGCCCTTTAAATAAGTTTAATATTTTCAAGCAGTGTCTAACTATCAATTAAAAGAGTTAAAGGTTTGATTATGCTAAAGTGTGTATTCATTAATCAGATTATCTCAATTAATTCGCTCATTTAATCGTAATTATACAGTCTGATATGCGAAGTTATGCGTGCCTGTCAAATTTAAAATGATTCTTAAATTATACACTAACAAGACATGTTCTTTAAACAAACTAACCAATCTATAACTTTGTCTGTGTGTACATCGAGTAATTTCGTCGTGATTTAAATGTTATTATATAATACATTTCACGATATACTTTTGATTTTTGATTAGTAAATTTACAATTTTCGTATTGAATACAGGAGGTTAAAAACCTTAAATAACGTGAGAATCCATAATGGGCCATTCAAAAAGGACGTCCCCGAAATTCCTTCAAGATTTCAGATTTCTATTGGTTTCTATTGTTATTTGGACACTTTATTGTTTTTAATTGTTTCTATGGTTCATATTGACTTCTATTGGCTGCTATTGACTGAACAATAGAAAACTATAGAAAACAATTGAAACCAATAAAACCAATAGAAATTTTATATTGATACCAATAGAAAACATCGTTCCAAATAACAATAGAAAACAATAAAAATCTATTGTTTTTTCACCAGGGATTCCAATAAAACTGCCCTGATTTGAGACTGTATGGCCTGGAGACTGATTTGGCGATCCCTGGTGAAAAAACAATAGAAACCAATAGAGATTTCTATTGGTTTCTATTGTTATTTGGACCCTGATTTGAGACTTATTGTACTAAGAGCTCACCATTTTCTATACGGGCCACCCTGTACGTGCTGTAATAACCTTACATATTTTTGATAATTGGCATTTTTATTCTTCGTAATTTTGATTCCGTATTTTGGAAAGAGGCCGTGAAAACCGGCCATGTACGGAATAACTTTTAATATTGATTTTAACTGATGCTATTAATAAAAAAAGCACAACGTTTCATTAAATACTTTTCACACTCTCCTGACGGATTGTAAATAATTTCACAACAAATAGGAAATCAAATACAGGGCAATTCATAAAACACGCTAAGGTTATCACGTTCTTATAATAAATAAACCATTAGGGGCTATTCAAAAAGGACGTCCACAAGAGGGGGTGGGAAATCTGCTGGTAAAAGTGTACACAGTGGGAGGGGTCGGATATGGGGAGGGGTCATCTGGAATGTAGACACCAATGTGGACAGGAGAAGGGAGGGAGGAGTCATTATGGACGTCCACTAGTGATGGTATTTTTCAGTTTGGGGCCGTTCAAAAAGGACATCCTTATCAGGTGGTAGGAGGGGGTGGGGTCCTCTGTAATGTGGACACCATGTGGACAGGAGGGGGAGGGGGAAATCCACTATTGATGGTAGTTTTCAGTTTGGGGCCGTTCAAAAAGGACATCCTTATCAGGTGGTAGGAGGGGGTGGGGTCCTCTGGAATGTGGACACCATGTGGACAGGAGGAGGGAGGGAGGAGCCATTATGGACGTCCACTAATAATGGTATTTTTCAGTTTGGGGCCATTCAGAAAGGACATCCTGAAGAGGGGATAGGGGGAGGGGGCTTCTGGAATGTGGACACCATGTGGACAGAGGAAGGGAGGGGGAATCCATTATGGACGTCCACAAATGACCTTTTTTTCAGTTTGGGGCCATTCAGAAAGGACATCTACAAGAGGGGGTAGGAGGGGTTGGGGTCTTCTGGAATGTAGACACCTTGTGGACAGGAGGAGGGTGGGAGGAGCCATTATGAACGTCCACCAATAATGGTATTTTTCAGTTTAGGCCATTCAAAAAGAATGTCTACAAGAGGGGGTGGGAGAGGGTGAGATCCTATGGAATGTGGACACCATGTGAACAGGAGGGGAGGGGGAAATCCACTTATGATGTTATTTTTCAGTTTGGGGCCATTCAGAAAGGACATCCTTATGAGGGGGTAGGTGGAGGAGTCTTCTGGAATGTGGACATCATGTGAACAGGAGGGGGAGGGGGAAAGGGGAAGTGGACACCGGAAAAAATGCTTCACCAGTCTCAAATGTACTTGAAAATTTTTAAAACCTTGGAAAAGTCGGGAATTATTTTTAAATTTGTGTTTAAACCAATTTTATGCTGGGATTTCCCTTTGAAGTCGGGAAATTTCAGTTAAGCAGAAAAATCTGGATAAATGTCTTGGAGGGTGCTTGAAAATTTATAGGATGGGTCTTTTGTATGTTAAAACAAATTTTCTGGACACCCTACTTTTCAAAAATATGAAGGACGTCTATGAGGGGAGGGAGATGTCTGGGCTGGGGGTTAAAGAATTTTCGGGGACGTCTTTTTTGAATGGCCCCTTAGCATCAATATCTAATACGAGAGATTCAATTTTAAGATACATAATTGTTTTCAAAACTTAGTTTATGCTTCGTAAAATTCTCTCGTGTACTAAACAAGTGATTCTTATAATAGTTTTCTATTCGTGATACTTTTATCAGCTGCTCGATGACGTAATACTAATTCAAAATTCTCGTATTTCATTAATTCAAAGTACATTTACTTAAATACATCACTTAACGACGGTCGTAAATCGCGGATTGTTGATATACACCAAAGTGTTATTACAGAGGAGGCCAAAAATAATCCCAACACAAATGGGGAAAACTTATCGATGGGTTTAAGGGGCATTTTTTCAAACTACAAATTCTTTTTGGCCTTGATTTATTCAGCGTGGTATCACCGTGTCATCCGGTCATCATCATTGTACATTTAAATACAATGAAAAGGGTTGCCCAAAATAAAAAAACAGGTAACGAATTATGTTTTATTCGCACATCCTACCTCGCTTTACGGCCTAAATACGTTCCAGGAAAGTTAGCCGTATAACGAAATCAATTATTTCTGCATTGTGATTTTCATTTTTTTTCCTTCTTAAACGAAGTGAAATCCATAAGTTGTTTTATTGTTGGCAAAATCCGACCTTGTTTGTGCAAATTGGGGTAACTTATCACATTTTTTGGCCACTTTCTTGAATTACAGCCCTTATTTTTTGGCTGTATAACGTAACAGTGCCAATCGTTATATGGCTTTTCGCTTTACGACCAATTTTTCCGGAACGTATCTAGGCTGTAAAGCGGAGTATGGGTTAACACCTATACCTCGCTATACAGCCGCTCTTTGTACAGCCTTTCGCTATAACGCCTTTTTGAATTATGGCACTTTTTTTTATTAATTGCACATTTTTTATTAATGGCCCACGTTGCTTTGTTATACAGCCAAAAAAAGCTGTTATTGATTCGTTATACGGCCAAAAAAACTTATTGATTCGTTATGCAGCTTTTCGTTTAACGGCCAACTTTTCCGGAACATATCTAGGCTATAAAGCGGAGTATGGGTTAACACCTATACCTCGCTATACGGCCGCTCTTTATACAGCTTGTCGTTATAACGGCTTTTTGAATTGTGGCACCTTTTCGATTTATGGCCCGCAATGCTTCGTTATACCGCCAAAAAAAGCTGTGATTGATTCGTTATACGGCTTTTCGCTTAACGGCTAACTTTCCCGGAACATATCTAGGCCGTAAAGCGAGGTATAACCCCATAGATAAGTTTTCACGTCTGGACCTCATTGTGTACCAATTTAGAGAGTGGAACATTTCTGTGGGTGATTTTTTTTTCAAATCCTACCACATGACATTTTTATGCTAACCGTGTGGCTAATAAATTGAATTTGAAACATTCATCCCCATTTTGTTTTCAATTTTGATTCCACTCTGTAGGTCGATTTTTTTCTTTTTTTTTTTGAAGTTGAGGAATTTCTTAGATTGCGGGTGGCCAAAACAGGGGCTTAACATAACCGAAATAACGTCGTAGTTAATAAAAAGGTATGTAATGATGCGACCTTTTCCCCCTTTCTAATACAATAGGTATTTTAACCTTATCCATGTATTATTGTTCTATGGATCTGGTGTCTGGAGGTTTTTTTTATGGTAAGATTTAGTTTGGCCCCCCTGCCTGAGTTTTGTCAAATATCAAAGTAGAGAGACTGAGAGCAATAATTGTTGCTGTTTAACCATGTAAAACTGAATTTTGCGGGGGGAGGGGGGGGGAGGAGAAAAAGTAGGTTTTTACTTATCCCCCTCCCCCTCCTCCCCCCTCTTTCCCCCAAGTACCTATCGTAAATTTGAATTCGCGGACAGTTAGATACTAAAATACTGGATTTTTTTCAATGATAATAGGGTATGAAAAATGGCTACCCTATTCGAATTGTCCGATTTTTAGCTAGACATTATATACAAACTTTTTTTTTTTTTACAATTTCGGATTTCTTTATTGCAAATGGTGATCCTTTGTCGGGGAGGCCTGTTTTTTTTTTTTTGGTTTTTTTTGGTTTTTTTGTGAGGACCTACTTATAAAGGTGGGCCAATATAACAGACTGTACTCTATCATGTTTATACCGTTGTAGACAGTTATGACTTTTGGCATCGTTTTGTTACTGGGTATATTTTTAAATTAGGCTACACTTTTTTTTTTTTTTTTTTTTTTTTTCGATCGCTGACTGCGACAAAGTTATAGACATAGTACTTGTGAACTTGTATTGTTAACTCATTATTGAGTAATTGTTGAGTAATTAACGGGAATTGTAAAGTTGCAAAATGGCGCTAGAGATGTGTATGTTGTTGTAGATTTCTAGATATAGTGTCTAAAGAAATATAATAAAATTGTAGGTTAGCAAGGCCGTTTATTTTTTTGTGGGGGGGGGAACCTTGGGAAATCACCCCCTTTGAAATCAAAGAAATTTTACAGATTTTTACTTTTTGATACACTACAGATGCACGTTTTTGCATTGAAAGTGTGATTTTTCAAGGTAGGGTGTCATCTCAAGCTTAAACTCAAGCTTGAGATGACACCCTAAAACAGTTGCTTATAAAAAACTGCAGCTCAAGTTTGGCCTTTTCTAAGTTGCATCTCAAGCTTTATCTCAAGCTTAATCTCAAACTTGAGTCTCAAGCCAATACCACAGTTGCTCACCAAAACTGCTGCTCAAGTTTGACCTTTTCCAAGCTTAATCTCAAGCTTGAGTTTCAAGCCCGTACCACATTTGATCACCAAACTGCAGCTTAAGTTTGGCCTCTTCCAAGCATTATCTCAAGCTTGAGTCTCAAACCCGTACCATAGTTAATCAACAAACTACAGCTTAAGCTTGGCAACTTCCAAGCTTTACCTCAAGCTTAATCTCAAGCTTGAGTCTTAAGCCCGTACCACAGTTGCTCACCAAACTGCAGCTCAAGCTTGGCCTCTTTCTTCCAAGCTTAATCTCAAGCTTAATCTCAAGCCCGTACCACACTTGATCACTAAACTGCAGCTCAAGCTTGGCCTCTTCCAAGCTTCATCTCAAGCTTAATCTCAAACTTGAGTCTCAAGCCCGTACCA
>JAQGBW010003499.1:0-16149 GCA_034698625.1 Julus scanicus
AAAAATTGAAATTGGTAAGAGCAATTTATTAAAAATTGAAATTGGTAAGAGCAATTTATTAAAAATTGAAATTGGTAAGAGCAATTTATTAAAAATTGAAATTGGTAGGAGAAATTGATTAGAAATTGAAATTTGTAGGAACATTTTTGTGGAAAATTAAAATGTAGAAAGTTATTTTTAAACAAAATTGTGGGAAATTCTTTTCCTAAAAAAATACATGACGTAATGTGCATGACATTACATCACAACACACGACATCCAATGTACAATGTGTATGTAGCACTAGTATAACAGAGGTCTAAAACATCACAACCTGTCTTTTAAGACTAGTTTTTTTTCACCATATGACATATCACTCCGTGATTACTTCTTAATTTGTGGTGCGCTGACTTTTGTCGATGAATCACTGCAATAAAAAAGTTCCATGAATGGTGTATACCAATGTTTTTCGTGCCTATCATCATTGACGGAAAACGAGATTTGTCATTCACGCATTTTTTGTTGCTTTCCTCTTTGCCGTTAATCATAATCAATTTGTTTGATTAGCAATTAAGGAGTTGCTCAAATGGCACGCTTTTCAAGCGAAACCTGGTTAACCCACACGCGAGCTTTATTCTAGGAAGTTGGGCGGTTTGTGCGTTGATTTTAAGGGGCTTCAAAAAGGTCCCTAAACATCATTGTGGGGAAAATATTCTGATTACCAATTACACCAAATTACGAAACATCGTTCCATGTCTTATTTTTGCAAGACATCTTAACTCTTGTTGCATCACAGAAGCATCAACCCATTAGTTGATGGTTCTACACCGTGAGTCATAAAAAAGTAGAACCCGATAATAAAAAATAAAAAAAATCACAACTTCCTAAAAAATGCTTCGATTTAAATGAAATTTGGCACTTACATAGAACGATAGTGTAGAAACAAAAAACTTATTTCCGACATGCGACAAATCTCGGATTTTTTTAGTTTTCAACAAGCCCGCTCACCGTGCTCGAGAAACAGTTGAACTGCTGCAACCGGAAACGCCACAGTTCATCGAACCCAACCACTGACCATCAAACAGTCCGGACTTGAATTCAGTGAACTACAAAATTTGGGAAGTTCTACAGGGAAAAGGTTTCCAAATCGAAGAGTAATAATATCGAAGACTTGAAACTACGAATTTAGAAAATTTGGATTGAACTCGACCAGCGTATAATCGATTCGTCAATCAAAGAATGGCGCGTTTGATTCCGGGTTTGTGTAAAGGCTACCTGAGAACATTTTGCACACATTTTATCATTTATTTTTGTTCCTACACTATTGTTCGATTAAGTGCCAAATTTCGTTTAAATCGAGGCATTTTTCACCAAGTTGTGATTTTTTTTTATTGAGTTCTACTTTTTTATGACTCACAATGTATATTGTTGCATTTTATTCGATATGCATCAAATAGTTTTCTGTAATTTAATTTCATTTTTAGGACATTTTGAGACCTCAGAACATCATGAGTCTTTCAGGGATGCATTGCTAGAATTCACGGGGTGTCCGCTATATTGCCACTACATAACGCACTGTAGACTTCCGTTTTGTGCCTACCATCATTTCTAAGGAAATAAGTCAAGCGTTTTGTGTAAATATCTAAAGTGAATCGATAACACGGATCTTTCTGGATTGCTGTATATGAAATAGAAATATTTACAAAATAGAAAGCACAAGAAACGTTGGAGGAAAAATTTAATTCTATGTCTCCTCCATTGTCTAAGGTACAGATTTAGGTATACCTGTTTTCTATAGTTATATTGTTAGGGCTCTTTCTGATAAAAAAATAGGCAAATATTATCGATTTATAAACCAGACACTATAAGCTATAACATCCTGAAACGCTCCCAAGGTCTATTAAGATTTATTGCGAGTCAAATTTCGCATAAAAACAACATTAATAAAATACTTATATAAGGCGAGTAACTTAATCTACAAGGCAATTAAGTTAGTCAATACCAGAATTTATGTTGGCTATGGAGTCGTTTGGTCTGGAAAATGTATTAGCAAGTACGTGCTGATGACAGTTTTTCAACTCTTTCTTTTTCTGTTTTATCAATTGTTAATCCTTTTTGTCGTAATTTAATTAAATAGAGTGGGAATACGTGTAATATCGTGTAACTAGCATGTTTACTCCATTTCAGAATTTACACAGGGTGCCATTGTTATAAGTTGTAGTGTTTTCTGAAACTTCATCACAAATGTCTAAAAACTTTAAATCAAGACTACATCAAAAATGTCTACGATATTTTGATAAAACTTTAGATTCAGACTATAGTTAATTCTGACGATGCTTATGTATGGAAATTTATTAAAAGAATATTTTGTTGTGATGGGTAATGCTGTCATCGCAAGATTTTAAATTTTGCAGCTCATTATTTTAAAAAATAAACCTAACATTCGATTTTTCGTCTTTATTCGTTAAAAAAAGGCAATATTTGTAACTTTAGAAAAAATAATATTCGTCCAATATATCGACATGTGAAAGATCTTGCTTTGTAGATCGTTAAAATTCCTTTTTTTCCGAAACTGGTATTGACTCTATAGAATCGTCTTGTTTCGTTATTAAGCTTTTTAGTAAACACTATCTTGTTTGCGATTCGATCCAACCTGCAAAAATACTTAGAAACATTCATGTTTTATACAGTGATGGGACTTTAGTACACAAAGTTACGTGTGTGTATCAAGGGTCAAAGTATTGATTTCTTGCGGCCCTAAAGCATGATTTGAATTTTTGCCACATGTGATTTTTTTCTAATATTTAGTAACTATATAGTGTGAGGGGTAGTTGTGCTAATTTGGGTCCATTATTTAAAAATTGGAGCCATCATTTATTATTGGATTTTGTGTTAATATATTGTAAATCTTTTCTCTCCTCAATTGGTTATTACTAAAATTAAATTTTTCTGAAATTTACTGAATGTTAATGGAATGGATTTTGGCTGTGCTATGAAATTACCTTAGAATTAAGATTCTAATCTTGCAAGATTTGGCATAATTAAGTTAAATTTCTTTAAAATGACTATATTGTATATACGTAGAATGGAAGTCGTACTAAATAGTTCCCTAAAATGTTCACTGAAATGTGGATTGAACTGTTTCGCTCTTTGTGTTAAAGAATGTTGGCATGGTTAAAGAATCAATCTTATGTCATAAGACGCCATCAAATAATTTCATTTTGTTGCATTACGCTCATGGGACCTTGTTAGTAAAACAAATAAACATAAATGCAAAATATTTAAATTAAATATTTGCGAGTTGTTGGCGGAAAATATTTTGTTAGAAGTGGGACGGTTTTCCAACTGATGACTCCAAAATGAGCCAATAAGGAGTCAAGTTAAATATCAAAAAACGTGAAATATTGACTGCGTTTTACGTTTTACATATTCGTTAAAAGGGCGATTTTTATTAAGTAAAAAAATATTTTTTGCATTAAAAGTGCAATTTATCTGTTTTAAAAATGACATTTTTCTGCATTAAAAGTGTGTTTTTTGTTAAGTAACCTTCTTGTAAGTAAAAGTACGGTTTTGCTGGTAAAAACTCAATATTTCAGCACTAAAATTTTCAGCTACATTAAATGCAATTTTTTGCATCAAAAATGCAATATTTAGGTAAAATTATATTAAAAAAAAAAAAAATGCAGTAAGTGTTTTTGCCCCCAGGATCAACCTGCCAATTGTTGGGCCCTTTTTAGCCTTAGTCGCCTTTGGGCCCCTAAACCCTAACTAACAACAACAACAAGTGTTTTTGCTGTTTAAAAAAATCGAAAAAAGTGCGATTTTTATTTAACCTGAGCCATTAATTCTCGGCTATGCATAATACTGCCGATCCTAAATATATGTCCAAAATAGTCTACTCCAAGAATCAGGACCCTATCCACAAAATGTGATGACATGGCCTTTCAATGGATATCAATCAATAAGTGGATATCGATACTTTCTTCGAATGCTTTGGTCAGTATCGCTACTTAGTTATGATACGGATTTCGATATTTTGACCGATACTGCCATCCCTAAATGACAATAGACATCTAGTATACAATTGTAGCATAATTCCTAAATTGTGTTAGTCTCGTCTTCATATCCCCCCTTTTTCAAATCTCTTCGACTTTCCCCTTTTCCCGCCACGGATCTTCTCCCTTGGACGGATCGTACCTTCCGTAAGCCACTATAGCTTCGACGACTGACGCTGAGAGGAACGATCGTCGGTGGCGCGCAACTTGGGAGCTTTTCAACTCGATAACTGCCGTGGTTTTTATTTTGTGTTTCAATTTGTCATCGCTTTTTTACATTCTTTTTTTTTGTTGTCTTTCTTCATTTTTTTTTTCTGGGGGGGAATCTTTTCTTGAAAATTTCGTTCGCGTCTTTCGTCTATCCTGGATTATCTCGGTTTTTAATGGAAATACAACGACGATACAGACGTTTTTATATAGTAATGCGAAATCCGGAATACAGCCGGTTGTAGAGAAGAAGAAGAAGTCGGAAACTGGTGAGCTTTTCCATAAAATTTTATATATTTTTACGTTTTTCTTTTTTTTTCTTTCTTTGGTGCAATGTTATTACCTGCGGATTCAAGCCCCGTTAAACGTACGATAACTGTTGAATGTTTCCGCGTCGGATGCGGATTTCATTCGTCGCGAACGCCGCGAGGCGCGACGATCGATCGTCGAGGTCGCAATATCTTGAAAGCTAGGGCTTCTTCGGCTTGCAAAAACTGCATTGGTTGCGGACAGTCCGCTGTCCGGAAGGTGAACCACATTACTGATTGCATCGGTAACGATGAAGACTCTTCGTTGTCTTCTGTTTAGAAAACGTGGAAAGTAGATGTTTGGCAAGTGCGAGTCTGATGATGCTGGAAGACAGTGTGCTGTCTGGCAAACAACCACTTTGCTGATTCTTCATTATCTTCTCTTAAGACAGCGAGAAATGTTAGGCAAGATGCTGGAAGATAGTGTGCTGATCTGTAAATGTTGAACATTATTTGCAACAATGAAGACTTTGTTGTCTTCTGTTAAGATAGTGGGAAATCTAGATATGTAAGGCATGCAGTGCGATAGCCTTATGCTAGAAGACAGTGTGAAGTCAGGGTCAGTCATGCAAGCAGACTTTTTGAGCCATTTTTGCAACAATGAAGAATCTTCGTTGTTTGTCTTCTGTTTCGTTAGCACGAAAAGGTTAATGTTAAGCAAGTGCGAATCTTGTGCTTGGAGACAGTGAACTGTCAGGCATGATAGTCATCGACGTCCATTGTTCCAACAATGAAGACTCTGCATTGTCATAAGATAGAATCTTCATTTTCTATAAATGTCGTCATTGTGGGAAAATCTAACTTGGGTACGGACTAGACAGTTACCAAATCTATAATTTGCTGTTTATCATAAACGTACAAATTCGTCAGTCAAATGATATAATGATATTCTCATAAGATAGCAGTAGTTTTACTGAGAAAGTTGCGAGCAGACAGTGTATTATCAAATTGTTAAGTAAACTGTAAATGCTAGGTTTACAGTGTTAAAAATTAACAGACAGTGTTCTAAAGCGGGCTTTCGGATTGCATAGCAGACAGTATAATGTTTCTGTGCATCGTCTAATAAGTGGCAGATCTTTTTAAAATCAGATTATTTCTTGGGTTTATAGATTCAAACTATTTGCACGAGCTGTAGTGTCTTGGGACACGTTCTGATCACTATTAGGATACTTAATGTTTGAAGGAAAACTGATGTTGACGTTAGAAACAGCGGTTGAGCAAGACAGTTTAAAAGAACATAAATTTGAAAGTTTTCATAAAGAAAATGAAACGTTTTGTCGTAAGATTTAATGACCATCCGCTAGACAGTGTCCAAAGTAGTTTTTCTTCTGGAATGGCATGCGCTACCTGCCCATTTTGCTAGGTCTCGGGTATTAAACATTTAGAACAGTTTTCAAAAGCACGAGCGGAAAGTAATTTAAGGATCACTGAGTGTTGTAATTCCAACTGGCGCATAGTCATAAAAGTCACTTAGCCGGAGATAAGAGCACTTGGCTACTCAATGCAGACAGACAGTTGAGTACTTAACGACGGTCGTGGCCACTTCATGGTTGCACCATTGCGTGATGGGAAGGGGCGTGGTCAAGCTGAAACGCCGGATTGCCTAATCTCTGGATTGTGGGTTGAGCTGTTTGCTCACTGTCTGTTGAAAAACGTTGAATGTTGTGTGCGCTAACAACGTGTTCTGGAATAAGTTTCATTGAAGTGGTCTAATTGAGTATACATGCCGAAACAGCAGTTACAAATGCGATATATTAAGAACACTTAATACATTATTCCATTTCTTAAAACTGCGTTCCAGCACTGTAAGTCATTTTCCTGTAATGGAACACCAAGAAACATTACTTAAAAGTTGAAACACAATATATGCTTCTAAAACTAAATTTGCATGTTCCCAGACGTTCCATTCTGCTAATGAGTGCAAGGACAATACCCACATTTTTATCTGAAACACATTTTGCTGGAATATCTCAAACCCTATATGGAACACATTTGATTGGGTAAGAAATATACGATTAGAGTTTAAACTGAGTTCTGGTGTTGATTGTTTTGCACGTTTAAGACTCCTCGAATGGAGTGGAAAACGGCCATTGTAGGTAAACTTCCAGGTAGGTGTTGAAGGTTCATCCCCTGGCGTTGGTGTTTAGTCTTAGTTGCAGAAAAAGGCCATCGTTAAAAATCAACAAATATACAAACAAACGTAGATTTCAAACTTTGAAATTGAACGCAACTGTAGAACACTTTTTGATTGAACACCAGAGGGTGATTTTATAGGTCATGCAAAATCGTTTGGTATTAATGTGTTCCATGGTTTCTTATGGAACGCATTTGTACACCTATGTTTTTTAGTGCATTTTCAACATCATTCAGATTTCTAAACGTTTGTAATATGACATTACCACATTTGTGTATTTTTTGTTTGTGTATAATGCATGTCAGCACATATTTTAAACATATTTAATTCTAAATTCTAAACTGAACATGTATCCCAATGCAGAATTGACTACATGTACGCAAACACAAAATGATCAAGATTAGTGTTGTAGTATTTAGAAACTTGCATCAATACTGCACATTGTTTGAACCCTACATTATACTTGGCGCCATTAGCGGCTTTTCAAACGACACGATTATACATGAACTTTTGAAACGCACTTATAATATTTCACATATCAGTTTTCCTCAATTTCGCCATATGCAAAACGTGTACTTGTGTGCCTGAAGGCTTATCCGCATGAACGAAATTTGATCGTTTTTCAATTAAGTGTTAATATGTAAAATTGTACTGTACTTATGTATTGTACATCCACGTCATGGCTCTGTTTACGCTCGTATAATAAATATTTGATCAGTTTTACGTTTGTATTAGACTTAGGTAATATAAAAAACGGGCATTTGTACGCATTTTAAAATTATATGAAGTATTTTCAATGGGCCTGAAAGCAATTCACGTACTAAATTGGAATAGGCGTTTCACCAAATGCATTACTCGTATACTAATGGCGACCTGTCTTTGTAACTCACACGAAGTTGGATGCGTGCTGTATACGAAAGATAACACGCGTCAACACTAAAACTGGGTTATTATTTGGCGGCTTTATGGCTGTAAATACACCGTGACAAAATAATTATTGTTTTGATAATTGCAATTGCACGTATCGCGTCAGGGAACAATAAAGACGGCTCTTTTTTTGTTATTTTATCAAAGAGCACCGGTCAGCAAACCCCGCGTTGTTTATGGTCAGCCCTTCAAAAAGGTTCATCGTATCCATGGCAGCGGAGTTGGTTGTTTTTCTGCCCTATTGCCACTTTTTTGGCGTATTGTCCGATTCCGGATAATGGGACCACATCCTGGCACGTAAACGTACATGGTCCTATTATGCGACAGGTTCCATTCATCAAAGCTCAATGGACTGATGCAAGCATTATATAAGATTGCCATAGATTATTGTATAGACACATATGGGCTTAATGTATATACGCATATATTTCATTTGTGATAATATATGTGCTAATATACTATATAACCAACCATTTGTTTATTGCTATACTTTTATCGTCATATGTGGCGCTTCTTCTGATGTCCTTGTCTGCTCAATTCCTCTTCTGTCCATATCTGCCCAATTCCTCTTATGTCCATGCATATCTGCCCAATTCCTCTTATGTCCATGCATATCTGCCCAATTCCTGTTATGCCCATATCTGCCCAATTCCTGTTATGCCCATATCTGCCCAATTTCTCTTCTGTCCATATCTGCACAATTCTTCTTATGTTAATATTTGTCCAATTCTTCTTAGTATGTCCATATGTGTCCAATTCTTCTTAGTATGTCCATATTTGTCCAATTCCTCTTCTGTCCATATCTGTCCAATTCATCTTTTGTCCATACTTACCCGATCACTCTTTTGTCCATACCTGCCCGATTTCTCTTTGTCCATGTCTGTCAAATTCCTCTTATGTCCATATCTGCCCAATTCCCTTTATGCCCATATCTGCCCAATTCCTCTTCTGTCCATATCTGTCCAATTACTCTTCTGTCCATATCTACCCAATTCCTCTTCTGTCCATATCTGCCCAATTCCTCTTCTGTCCATATCTGCCCAACTCCTCTTCTGTCCATATCTGCCCAATTCCTCTTATGTCCATATCTATCCACTTCTCATTACTGTATATCAATATACTGCATGTACTACATATACTAATTCATATTTTTGGCAATATTATACTGTATGCCCATACATGGGTAATGGCGTAAAATGCTATGCAAGTTGCAAGGCTATACTTCCTAACATAGCTGCAGTCATATATGGACATCAATGTCTCCATAGGACACATATTACCTTATAAGGACATAATGTGGCATGTTTGACACACTATATAATTATTCCATCCGGTCGGCTGTTGCTCATTTGGTCCCATTATCCGGAATTGACTGTATTAGTATTATTAATATTTTGGAATGAAGCCTCGGATTCTAGGTCCCCACCCTAATATTTACTCAGCAGCATTAATTCGGTTAGGATCCTCGCCATTTTTTTTTTTTTTTTTTTTTTTCATTAGAGCCACACCCGCATAAAAGGCAATCAACCTCACCCTTAATTCTGATCCGAATGTAGCTTTGACACGGATTAATGTCACGGATGTAGGCCGTGTTTGGAACAACGCAGTGTCCTTTTGACGTGCCTTTTTTTCTCGTGCGCGTTTTCACGTGTGATTGTCTCTTCTGTTCTATGGCGCTTTGCCCTTCCACCCTTCATCCCCTTAATTTCTGCCTCTCAAACAGCTTTTCTTCCCCTTTTTTCTTCGACTTGAGGTAGAAAAGCAATTTTTCGCCTCAATTGCTCGAAAATCTTAAACCTGAAATGACATTCTAGCCTTAAAGAGGCTTTTAAGAAATAAAAAAGGGGCTGGACGTCGACGCTTGCCCCCACCCACAAGCCCTTGCTGCTGTTTTCCTAAAGTGGATGCCAGCCGTTGACTTCAATTGCTACATTCATTCCGAAACGACCCTTTGTCACAGAAAATGCATGTTGCTCGATGTGGTGTACGGTTAGGGCCTACTTCCCAATTTTGTTTTTTACATTTTCAAAGATAAGGTGGAAAAATTGTCTATAAAAATGACAGTCCGTATGGAAAAATCAAAAGAATAGTTCCATGTATTTTTGTTACCGTATTTCATCGATTCTAAGACGCACATCATAATTTCAGTACCATCAGTAGAAAAAAAAATGCTTTCATTCTACGTAAGATAAAAATGAATTTCTGGGAATCTCTTAGGATTTGTCTATTCTAAATATTTACTAACAACAAAGATAGGGAAAACACACCAAATGTGAACTTTCGGGTTCATCATTTTCAGAAATGTACGAAAAATATTGACATTCATTTTGACAAAAAAATAGGTTGGGATGAACAACATCGTTGACCACATGTATCCAGATACAATTGTTTTAAGACACATGTATCCAGTTATCGTATTTAATATGCTCGATTTTAGTACAATATGGTAGATTAGGTCAATTCATTAAAAAAATGTAGACATTATCAAAATATATATGTAATTATGTACAATTTTCAAAAAAATACCACACAAAAAATGTACAACTTTGGGGACCGCTTAACTAAATATATAATTTTTGTATAATTTATTATGTTGTGCTTTAAATACCCAATTACAAGGTATTCTGCACCTGAAAAATTAAAAATATATAAGAAATCTGATCTTTATAAATTATGTATGAATCTCTGAATAAGCTTTCTCTACAAATTATTTTTCCTCATTTCTTGATACATGTTGTACTTTATTTTTTTTTCCTAAGCTCCAAAACTACTACTGTACATGTGGAAAGCAAGGCTCATTTTAATTGTCAGACTATACATCCCCATGGAGTGCAATTTATGGTAAATACGTGCAGATTTTCAGTAGAACCATTTTGGGTTTCTAAAAATTGCACCTTGAATCCTGCTGGTTTTCTTTTTTCTTCTTCTCATGAGAGAAACCTGATGATTAAACTTTGCAAGATTTGTATATAATAATGAAGCCGAAAATTGCCAGATTTAATCTAAATAAAGATTTTTAAATTTATTTATAGAAGTAAGTTTTTATTCATTTTGAAAAATACTATAACGTGGCTGTAGTCACGGAATGGATTTCAACCGATTTGAAATAGTTTTCATTAAGCGAGCGCATGCGCACCAATCTGGTTTCAGCTAGATTGAAATCTATTCCATGACTACTATACAGCTAATTTGGACACTTTAGATACAGAGTTAATTATTTTTGTAAGTTTTATTTTTTTGACCTCCTGAAAGTACTAAGTAATTTTAGTGACTTTGCCAAAGTAATCATCCAATACCATTCTGCACTTAAACTGCAACATTTGAGATGATGACATAATTGTGCTTACCCTTTAAGACTTTTTTTCTAACATAAAAGAAACTCACTACTGCAGGTTTTATCCGCCAAATTGAGTTTGAATTAAGCAAGAGTTTGAAGTGAACCAGGTAGCTTAGACAAACATGCCAGTAGTAACATTTGATTCTGTAGTTGATTCACTACTGCTGAAGGAGAACATCTCAAAACCTGTTAAATTAATTAAATTCCTTTGAACTTTTTCTAACAGCACGCTGAAAATAAGTTGCTTACGAACTGTCGACTAATTCACTCTCATTTTGGAATATTTGTAACTGTTTTTGTTTCCTTAAATTCCAACATGTATTATTTTGAATTCAATTTGTTGTTTTTTTCTCCAGTTCAGCGCCCCCTTGTAGTGCATGAGACTTAAGCATGGCTTAACCGACATTTTGATTTTTTTTGGATAGCTAGAATTTCTATAAATGTCATTATTTAAAATATTAGTTATGTTATACTGTACTTTTTTTGTTCTTGAATTTATTTCTGCTAGACGTTCACATTTACTGCAATTTTCTTATCATCCCGAATCGTTTTTATATTTCAGTGAATTTTCTGAAAATTTTTCGATATTTCTGTAATGACATGTTTATGTAAATGTCATGTTTGTTTCGTGTGATTACTGTATTACTTAGTATGCCCATTAGAACCTCAATCATATTGCAATCTCGGGATACAAAAATATGGTACATAAATGAGTTTTATACAATGTATATGAGCATATCAGAAATTAGAAATTCATATATATTACAATAGGGTATCATTTCTATTGTGTCCATATTTGTACACTTCTGTTATGGTCTTAATACATACATATAGGGGCAGTTGAAAGTGAGCTAACCATACATACATTTGTGTCATACTGATATGACATAAATGGTATATCAGAAATTGGACAGATGGATATACTTATATAAAACGTAACTGCTTTTTTATAATCCACATATGGTAATCTCCATATTATTTTAATTGGGTGAAATTTCACTTAAGTCTATATTTTCGCAATTCTGTAATGGTCTTATGAAATTTTGCAGTATATTTGACATAATATGGTATGTTTCTTTATAATTTTTCACATGGGTTTGACTTGGGTTGAATATTTTGCTGTCATGTTGAAAATGTATTTTTTAATCTATAGTCAGTTTAGATTTGCATATCAGTAAGGGCAGATTATCCTCAAATGTGCAACTTCATATATTAAAGACAGCGTGCATACGACTTTAATCGAAAATTACATTATGGTCGGTTGCACCAAATTCTGGTTAAATTCGTTCGCTAATCAAAGCGCTTTAATCATTAGTGACGTCTAAATTGAACGGTCTGTTAATTTAAAGAGAAAACGATGCTGCATAGGGCGATTGAACGGGGAATATGGTGCAACATTATTTTACCCGAACGTAATTACCCCATAACATCTAATTGGCATGAAGAGCTAATGAAACAGAAACGGTGAATTAAAGCCGGTTTAGTTGGGCTTTTTTTTAAGAAGCTAGGATGCTTGCATTCAGACCTCAACAGCTCTGCTAAGGGCTGCTTACAGCGCTTTTGAGCGGTGTAAAATGCTCGGCAATCAATATTGATTTGCCTACCAAAACCCTCTGAACAATGCGGCAAAAATGTTATTTGGTATCAACATTTTTCTTGCTTTTTTTCGAGGTGAGGGGGGAAGACGGATGGTGGAATTTGCACTTTTGGAATCCTTTGAAACACTTTTAGGTTTGCTTTTTTTTTTTTTTTTTTTTTTTTTTTTTTTTTCCCAAAACTGGCGAGCTTAACTAAAGGGGAAGAACATTTGCTCAAGGGCTCAGCTCGTGCAAATCTTCTATTAATGAAGGGGTAACGAAGATGGCGGAAAATATGCAACAACAGAGTTCGAAAATAGGATCATATCGTTATCTTAAACCAACTTGCGTACTGGTGATTGCTTTCGAGATTTCGGACCCACAGCACGAAATTAACCTCAAGTCGAAAGTCTGTTTTGACGCAACGGGCTGGTTTAAGAGACGCAATTTACCTGAAGTCGAGTGGAAGCATAGGTCATAAAAAGTTCCATAAAAATTTACTGACGGAAACACAACGTTTGGCTACAGCTGACCACACATTATCACCCTAGCCGAAACATGTTGGGGCACAAACGTCCGAAGCCTATATCGTTTGCAACTGCAACGTACGTCTATTTGGAACATTTATCACACTATTTTCTGCAAACTTTAAATAACATGCTTTCGAGGTAATTATGCAATTACGATGCAGATGATGTTAATTATGTAAATGTGGATATATCTTTGCAAATCGATATATGATTGTGTGATAGAATTATCTGAATTTTGAACTAGAATAACTGATTTTTGAATAAAATTTGCCAAACCACAGGAGGCATGAGTGCATGCTTTTAAGTCAGCATCTCCTGCACATATACATGTAAGTTTTAATACGAGTATTAGTCTAAATGCTAATCGTAAAATGCATATTTTGATGATAATGGCTGCATTAAAGCGATGCAAAAGGGATAATCTGGTTTTATTTCTCAATGAGTTGTAATTACAGTTTTAAGCAGACTTTGCTGAAATACTTTGTTAAAGTAATGACTTACTGATTGTTAATATATGAAGACGGGCTTGAAGAACTTTTGAAAGACTCATGAGTATCTCAACTTTTACAGCTGGTCGCACGCTCCAGGTAAAGCAAATGCTCAATCCACACTCCATTGAATGCAAATACTTAATATGCACGTGATTCAAAGCAAATGTTTAATGAACACTTTATCCAAAGCAAATGCTCAATGTCAACTCCATGTAAAGCATGCACATGCTCAATGGCACCAAATACTCGATCAATGGCACCAAATGCTCAATGACACCAAATATAGTCAATCGCACCAAATGATGTACTCTTCATGCACTTTCCAGCAAAGAAAATGCTCAATTTACACTCTATTCTAAGCAAATGCTAAATTTACACACCATTCAAAGCAAATGCTTTCTCGCACTCTGTAAAGCAAATGATTTATGCACACTGTAAACAAGCAAATGCCCAATCACACCAAAGGCAAATAAATTCTAAATAACACCATATATAAGCAAAACAAAATGCTTAACGCATTCTCCATACAAAGAAAACGCTCAACGCACCATTCATGCAAAGCAAATGCTCAAAACACAATCCATACAAAACAAATGCTCAATAAAGGCTCCAATCAAATCAAATCAAATGCTAAATTCATACTCCATTCAAAACAAATTCTCTGTCCCACTCGAATCACGACAAATGCTCAATACACATTACATATAAAACAAATTCTCAATAACACTCCATACAAAGCAAATGCTCAATAAACACTCACATCAACACAAATGCTCAATACACACAGTTCATACAAAACAAATGCTCAAGTTCATAATGGATCCATGCGATGTGTCCATTCCAGTAACTAAGGCGTTGCATATAGTTGTTGGAATATTTGCTCCATAATTTAAAATGGCTAATTAAAGCCTGTTTATTTAGATGATTAAATTTAACGAAGCACGACATAAACGCCATTAGTACATGGAGTAAATACCAAAGCACCACTTTAATCATTTGTCCGGGAGGAAGGAGGGGCGTCATCGTGGTTGTGTAAATTTGAACATTTCGATTGTACGTGACCTGTTCAAGGGGAAAAACTCGAAAGGCAAGAGTTTAAGCCAGTGTTGAAACTAGAGTGCCGATAATATATATATTTCCGTTGTGAAACTGATGAGGAAAACGGATGTGCGTGCGAAAATGGAATACAAAGGGTTTTGTGACATCACAATGTTATAAAAATCATGTAGTCCTGCAATGAAACAATTCCTATGGGACGCAGCAAAATGCATGTTTCTTATGATTTGGAAACATGCATTGGCGAATTAAACTTTGAACAAGATGTGCACTGAAAGTATTGAATGACTTCACTTTATCTTGTAATTGCAGCAAAGACTTAAACGATTTACAAAAATGTAAAAGGCTTAACTGCCTTGCTCGAGATTTAAACGGTTTTAAAGATTTTAACAGATCCTAACGATGTTAAGACGCAATGAAAAGCTAATAGGATGACTATGTAGTCCTGAAGTAAATAATATATCTATGTGAAACGTACAGCTGTATCTTACCCAATGTATAATTTAGACTACCATTTTCTGAAAGCAATTTCCCATTGCTCAAAGATTGAAAATTATATCCAATGATGGGCAGATTTTTAAATCTGTATAGTTACTTTGTTGGCGTTGTGATAGTGTTTACTTAGATTTAATCGTAGTATTTTATTTTAAAGTTAAAGTTAATGAATCCTTTAAGAGGAACCAGAACCCTATCCTTTTCAATGTGTCGGGTTTGTGAAGATACTCACAGTTAATTGAGGGAGGTTTGGGTGGGGGTGAGAACTGTTTTTGGTGGATTGTAAGATCAGCAAGGGTCTCATATTGTTGTTTTTCACTTTGAAATGGTAAATTAAAAAAAAATTAAAATATAAGTTTGAGAAATGTCCGTTATTTTGCACACGCTGCCAGCAGGTGGCAGCATGAGATAGGCAAGTTGTGAGTACACAAATTTAAATAATTTAATTTAAAAATCTACTATTTTAACGTGAAAAATGACACGATCAGTATACCTTGCTGATTTATAAAGCAATTTTAAACAATTTTTATTTTTATTTAATCTTTTTGTGTTTTACTGTGAGTGTTTTTGCAAATTACCCATTGAAAGGGATAGGGTTTTAATCTCCTTAATAAATTATTCAAGATACCTATACAATTGCACTTATTTGGATTTTGTATAATATAATTAAAATAATGCATTAGAGATTTATGCATATTCTCAAAAAGTTTGGAAAAACACGGAAAAACACAGAAAAACGGCGTTATTAAATACAAGATGTAAACTCGACTGATTTTGTGACCATATATGGCTATAAAATGCTGCCCAGTATTGTAATGTAGTATTTCTTATAAGGGCACAAGAAAGTTGGCAAACCATGCGTACTCCAGTGTCGTGCATGGTTAGCATGTAAGGCTTTAGTTAGTTATATTAGGTAACGTTATACCTTGTTCCCACTAGCACATTTGGATCTCGTTTGGATCTAGATTCTCAGTTAGATGCAGTTGAGTGTTGAATGGGGACAGTCACATCCAAGTTGAACTAGTTTCACAACCCAGTCGTTTTTCGTCTGCT
>JAQGBW010003500.1:0-16147 GCA_034698625.1 Julus scanicus
GGATCCGATGACGGAAGTCCAATATCCGAGAGCAAATACCGGAGCCAGATGAGCTCTCTGCAGGCTGTTGAAACTGCTACATTCTCTGCCTTGGCTGTAGATAAAGCAACGGTGTTTTGTTTACGGCTACCCCACGCTATGGTGCTGGTGCCGAGCTGAAATATGATGCCGCTAGTGCTCTTCCTGTCTGCTTTGTCTCCCGCATAGTTGGCGTTGACATAGCATGTTAAGATAGTGCCGCTAGTAGATGCTAGTTTAAGCTTCTGTTCACTAGTAGCAGACAGATAGCAAACGACACGCTTTAGGGCCTCCCAGTCGGCTACCGTTGGCGATGCCACTTGACGGCTTAAGATGCCGGTGGCAACTGCGAAGTCCGGCCTAGTGACAGTTAACAGATACTGTAATGAGCCCACAAGTTTGCGGTACAGATGATTATCTGGTAGCCATGGACTTGCTCTATCTGTTGCTGACAGGAACCCAGCTTACATTGGAGTTCGGGCTCCCTTGCAGTCGTTGAGACCGGCGGCTTCACGTAGAGCAATGATCTTGAAGGTCTGGTTTAGCAGGAGAGATCCATCCGCCTCCCTCTAAACCTGGATCCCAAGATAAGAAGATATGGTTCCCAAGATAAGAAGATATGGTTCCCAAGATAAGAAGATATGGTTCCCAAGATAAGAAGATATGGTTCCCAGGTAACAGAGCTCGAAATGCTCAGCGATTTGTTTGCTGACCGAAGCTGTCGCCTGCTCATCACGTCCAATGACAAGCAAATCATCTACATACATCAGTATGTATGCCATATCTTCTACGCTGTTCCGGCGGGATCAGCACTGCTACGGGTGAAATGAAGCTGCTAGAGTACTTCATTCACTTTGGTGTTCTAAACACGTGCTGATTGCTTCAGGCCATAAAGACTTTTTAGCAAGCGACACACCTTGGTTTCGTGTCCTGGAGCACTGAATCCAGGAGGTTGCTCCATATAGAGTTCCTCGTCTAAGTTGCCAAAGAGATACGCCGTCACGATGTCGAGCTGTCTTATGTGTGAATGTTTACTAGCAGCAACAGCAAGTAAAGTGCATACGGTATTGTGGCGGACGACCGGAGCTGTGTAAAACCTCGGGCAACAAGTCTTGCTTTGTGGGTGATAGCTTTGCCTGAAGCATCCGTTTTGACTTTAAACACCCATTTCGCATTAATAGTCCGCTTTCCCGGTGGAAGCTGGACTAGGCGCCAGACTTGATGTTTGGCGAGGGCTCGCAGCTCCTTTTTTGCTGCTTCAGTCCAACGTTGTTGTTCGGGTTTTGGACAGCGTAGGACATCTTCCCATGAAGTTGGCTCGGATGACTGTGCCACAAATGACACATGCAGACTGGACTTCTGCTGCCTCTCACGAATGCATTGTGAAGCACGCACAGGAGGTGGAGCCTGAGAACCCGCCGGCTTCCTCTTCTCGGTAAAGGCACCAGAGATGGCAGGGCTGAAGGTTGTGGTAATGGACGTGACCCTAATGATGGCGTTGATGTCGTTAGAGACTTAAAGCTCTCTTCTTCGTCGGGAACAAAAATTGACTCAGAATCGTCGTGCTGTAGGAGATTAGGGTCTGCTGGACGGCCACGAGAAATTTCAAGAAGTGATTGTTGAAAAACATCATCAACTTCCCATTCAGGTGTAGGGTCTTGAATGAATTCTGGTTCTAGCTTTGTAGCTGGACCTGGATCTGTCATGGCCCGGCTCCGGGATATCTCCTCATCTGATCCTGGGCTGTAAGAAGGTACAGAGAATAGATCTAGGGTATCGTCCATGTCTGGTGCTGCCTTATTTTGCTCGATGATCTTCGCTGACCGTGTCAGCCAAAGTCGACCGGTTGATGGATCAGCTATTCGATAAGCTTTAGCTACATCGCTATATCCTACAATGACTCCCTCTCGTCCTCGATCTCCAAACTTGCCCGCTCGTTGAACCGCAGGAATGTGTGTAAATACCCGTGACCCAAAAATGCGCAAGTGTCCAACATCTGGTTTTCGTCCTAGAAATGCCTCCAGTGGCGTAATCTTCTCCCGGCGGGGCGGTAGATGGTTAATGTTATAAGCTGCAGTGCAGATCGCCTCTGCCCAAAAGCATTGTGAAATATTTGCATCTGAAAGCATGCAGCGAGCCATGTCTTCACAATGTCCTATTCATCCGTTTGGCTATGCCACTTTGTTGCGTTGTATATGGCACTGTTAAATGATGGATGATGCCCTTTTTACGTATTCTGTCCCTTTGTCTGACCGGAAGATTTTTTGTGATCGGCTAAACTGGTTGGACATGACTGTGAGATACTGCTTGATAGCTCCAGGTACCTCCGCTTTTGATTTAAGGATAGTTACTGCAACGAAGCGAGAGAAGTCATCGATTACCGTAAGGAAATATTTACCGCCTGATACCGATGTCGTACGTATTGGACCTGCTACGTCCGAATGCAGTAGATCCCATGGCTGTTTTGCCCTTGAAGTGCTTGTGGGAAAGGGTAGCTGCACAAGCTTGCAAAGAGAACAGGTAGTACAATCGGGAGGACAGGTGCATTCGCACACCTTCGCACCGGTGACCATGCCGTGTGTTATTAAATCTTTCACGGCATTTGTGTCCCAATGGCCAAAACGCCGATGCCACTGATGGATGCACACGGCAATGTTAGCCTGCGTGGAGATAATAGGCGGAACTGTTTGGAGCTCAAAGAGGTCCCCGACTCGTTTTCCTACGCCTAGAAGTGTTGGACGGCCTTTGATAATGCGACAGTCGCTCCTTCCAAAACATGCTTTGCATCCGACGTCGGTTAATCTTCCGACGCTGAGTAGATTCCGCATCAGAGCTGGTGTGTGAAGTACATCTTTAATGATAATAGTACCTAGTTCCTAATTTGGCATTATGGTTTGCATGTCCACATCACCGGTACCAGATACGTGGATAACACTGTTGTCAGCCAAATGGATAATGTCGGACAGTGGCCGATACTTGGAGAACATGTTCCGGTTTGGAGTCATGTGCGATGACGCACCTGAGTCGATCAGCCACGAGTCAGTAGCTACATGAGCTACTGTATCTATGCTGTGTGCCCATTTGTCACCAAGATCTGCGGCAGTACTAGCTTAGCCGCAACTGGGTCCTGGTGTTGGGTATGCGGTTCGTTGTTGGCTAAGGTGGATGCCTCTGCCAACCTCCAAGTCACGTTGTTTGGTGCGGCAGTTTGCAACGAGGTGACCAATTCGCTTGCAGTAGCTGCACTCCAGGCTGTTTGACATTGCAGGATGGTTTCCACTGGCTTGACCAGTCCCATAGGTACCACTCTGACCCTTGGTGCGTTGTTTTGTTTTCCCACGTTGCCATGGTTTTCCTGACGTAGCATTGAGCGCAAGGGGCTGCTCTATTCCTGGTGGATGGCTGCTGCCATTTTTGCGTTCCAGTTGTCGGGTATACTCGTCCAACAACCTGGCCTGTACCTTCACAACTGTCAAATTTACCAAAGGTTGTGTCTCATATGCTTGAATGATTCCTACGTAGCTGTCTGGTAAACCATTGAGCAGGGCAGCTACATGCTCAAGGGGTTCAATATCCCGGCCGAGTGCATCTCGCAATTGTTGGGCAAGGTCTTTCACTGTGGTGATGAACTGCTGCATCATCTGCCCGGAAACCATCTTTGCACCAAAGAAACGAAGTCGTAAGTACAATTAGGCATTTAAACCTGTGTGCTCATATTTATTCCTTAGGTAATCCTACATCTCAGCTGCTGTGTTTAAACGAGACAGCGTGATTGTGAGACTGGGCATTACCAGGGTTTCCAGCTGTAGCATTGCCATATTGTCAGCTGTCAGCCAGGCTTTGCTTTTTGCTTTGGTTTCAGGTCCGTCTGGTGTTGGCTTAGGCTCAAGAACGAGAAGGCATTTCAGTTGTCTCAGGAGAAGCCGAACTTGTCCGGACCAGGCAGCCCAGTTGGTTCCATCTAGCAGAGAATTCTAACAAATTAGCATTCTTGCATAATTAACAAGAATGTTAATAATTAACATAATTAACAAGAATGTTAATTATTCTGTCCTTGGAACAGAGAGGAGCGTCACCTGTGTGGACGCCTCCAGGGTGAAGGTCATCAGGTCAACACCCATCCTGATCCGACTAAATTTGCAGCTTCTAGTCAATTCTAGTCTGGAATGGTGGAGTTGGTATCCTTGGAATTCGTGGAAGGCCTTTGCCATGGATGAACATACATGGGTTCATCTTAGATGTATGGTTGCACCCCATGTTTGTTTAGTCCCATCCTGGTCGGTCCAAAATTGCAGCTTCTTGTAAATTCGCATCAAGCAATGTGTATCAATTTATATTTGTGTGCAGATTCTTTTAAATATGTTGCAACATTTCTCCCTTTGAAAAATAACTAGTATGATGTCCTTGTTTGAATGTGGCAGTGTGCTGGAGGGAATGCCATGCTAGGACAAAAGTGATGGTTTGATAGGCGGTCACACTGATTCAAAACGGATTTTCTAACTTTCACGAAAGTTGGATTTTGAAACCTACTTTCGGATACAAAAAGAACGATTTAAAACATAACAATGGTCTTATTTTATCCAGAATCTAATAATGAACTACATGAGCAGGTTTTAACTTCATACATGTATGCATATTTAATTAATTTGCATGTTTTGGCAGACTTGGTGTTAAAATATTGCAATAGTTTCTTGTAACACCACTAGATGTCAGCAGGTGTGTTTGCCAAAAAAAGGAAACATTTTAGTTAAAAAATTTTAAAAATGATGAGAGCCTTAACTATGGGAAATGCATAGGGCCTGCCATAAAGGGGCCCAAGCTTTAACCCTTTCAGCCCTGACTTTTTAATTTTATTTAAATAATTTTTTTTATTGGATATTTGTTCTTATATAGATGAAAGGATGTACCATGTACATTTTTGTAAAAATTTATCAATTATTAAGAAAATTACTGACTGGTCGAAATTTCAACCACCAGGGCTTAAGGCCATAAATAAAATTTAAAATTTTTTTTTTAAAACTTTTATACATTAAACCTAAGAAATAACAATCAATTATACACAAAAAACATGTTATTACATACTTGTGGTTCCTAAATAATATATTTAAAGCAATTTTAAATGGCAAATGTAGTCCGAACATCAAAAAGTGTCTATGCGCGCACTTTCCACAGTAAATATCAGTCTGTGAAGTTCATCCATGTTTCTGAAACTGCCTGATACCAGTAGTGCAAAACATAAGCAAGTGTCTAAAGCCATTAAACCTTATATCTTTACCAGCTGGAATGTGTAGTAGATATTTTTAGCTGGCAGATAGGCCGATTGTTAGAAATTGCACAGGTAAAAGATGAAAAAAACCTATTTACAGTTGATGCAAGTCAGAATATAAAATTAAAATTTTTACCTTACATTTTTATTGCACCCATTGAGCCCTGGTGGTTTAAATTTCAACCAGTCAGACGTTTGGCCGTATAATTTGTATAATAAAAAATTTTGACTTGAAATTTTACAAACACTACCATAAAAGTATGATAATGTTAACTGCTATTTAAAATCCTATCAAAATCTGCTTGAAATTACCTTTTTTAGAGCAAATAGTCGGCACTTTCCACATTTCAACAGAATGTCATTAGCGGCCATTTTGAAATGATTTCTCAATAAATGTAGAAAAAAGTGAAACCTGCTTTATTTTTTTCTAAGAAGATACATAATTTCAGCCTAAAAATAACGAAAGATGATGCCGCTAGCACTAATACTTTTTAAGATACAATTTTAATTCTAAGTGGTTGGAATTTCAACCACTAGGGCTGAAAGGGTTAATTTAAGCTAACTAAATTTAAATAGCTAATTAAGCTTAATTGACCAGGGCCCTATAGCTTTGGAAGATGCCTGGGGCGCCCCTTTATGGCGGGCCCTATGCATTTTTGAAAGCTATAGGGACCTGCTCAAGTATGCTTATTTAGGCTTAATTAATCTTAAATAGTAATAATTTAAGCTAGCGCCCCTTTTTGGCAGGCCCTAGGCATTTTCGAAAGCTATTGAGCCCTGCTCAATTAAGCTTATTTATGCTTAAATAGCTTAAACTTAAGCTTACGCCCCTTTATGGTCGGCCCTAGGCATGTTCCAAATGTATAGGGCCCTGATCATTCCTTCCACTTAATTTCGGCAGCTTAAGTAAGCCAATATATTAGCTTAATTAAACTTTAATAGCTGAAATAAGGCTTGCACCTCTTTATGGTCGGTCCTAGGCATGCTCCAAATCTATAGGGCCCTGCTCATTCCCTCCACCAAATTGTGGTTGTTCGATAAATTTTTTTTCAAAGCTTAGTTAGTCATTTCTCGGTCAGTAAAATAACGTCGTTTTTTGTTCTTTATTTGGTCATTTTGAGTTCATTTTTTGGTCAGTAAAATGTCGTCATTTTTTTGTCATTTTCGAGTTCGTCATTTTTTGGCAAGTAAAATGACCAAAAAATAACGTCTTTTTCGACGTGAGACGTGTTTTTGGAAAATATGTCCAAAAAATAACGTCAATTTGACGTCATTTTTGTTTCCCATTGCTACTTGAGTAGAGTATGCTGTCAACAAAATGCCAAAACACCCGTGTATAACAGTGAAGGCTGAAAAGCATCCTGAGGATTTTAATGACGCTTAGTGGCAAATGACGGCTAACCTGACCTTATTTTTGGAGTCAAGGCTGGTTCCGACTTGCCGAACATCACATCACTTAAACCTCACACCTTAAACCACACACCTCACACCTTAATAAATTGCGTGCCAATTCCCACTTGACACACCTCACAAATTAAAGAAAGACCGGCGCTCCTGCTAGAGGAACGACGCACGTCACTAGCAGGCGCAGAAAACAAAAGGCGCAAAATAGATTTCAAACTGGATTCATATGTTTATTATTATAAATAAACATATAGCCATATATATACGACTACAGCACTTATGAATTCCAGGTAGACACATCTGGACCCGAAATTTAAAAAATTAACATCATACTTAAGAAGTTTTGTCAATTACAATATTTTATTCACCTGGCCGCCATGTTTCTCACATCCAAAAGTGATGTTTGAAAGCAACATGTCAAGCCTCACAATTGGCAGACGATTTCGCGTGAGGTTTGAGTGATGTTTGGCAAGTGGGAACCAGCCTTCAACTATTGTCAACTGTGATCTGATAGAAAGCGTTAAGGGCGATTACAAACTTATACCTTTTAATGGGAAAATTTGCAAAGACACTCACAGTCAAACAAAAAAAGATTAAATTAAAATAAAAATTGTTTAAAATAGCTTTATAAATCAGCACGGTACTGTTCGTGTCATTTTTCACATTAAAATAGTAATTTTTTAAAATTAAATTATTATTTGAATGCTGCCACCTGCTGGCAGCGTGTGCAAAACAACGGAAATTTTTCAAACTTTTATATTAATTTTTTTTTAAAATCTACTATTTCAACGTGAAAAACAACAATATGAGGCCCTTGCTGATCCATCAAGGCACCTTAAATAATTCTCACCACCACTCAAACCTTCCTCATTAAACTGTGAGTATCTTTGCAAGCCCGACCCATTGAAAAGGATAGGATTGTGATCCCTCTTAATCAGATTGATCCCAGGGAAAATCGTAGCACTGGACAAACGTTTAGTACATTCCCGTGTTTTATGCATGGATTGTGTTCCGCGGTCCGGGAATGTAGTGTCATTTCTCCCTGGGGCGTCATCCAAGGGTTTTTTTGGAGACTATGGCACTATGACTATACTTGGGCTGGCCCAAGTGCTCTCTGGTACAGGCGACAGCTTCTCTGCATTGTTTTAGTTTAAAACGTCGTTTTCGCAAATGTTAGGAGTTCTGGAGCACAGCAGCAGGGTTTTAGTAATAAGTGGGGTGAGGTGACTACTTATTAACTGTCCTTATTATGTGTACCCCTTCACTTGAGAAGTGAAGGGAAGGACCGAAGTCGGGCTGTTAGCCGGATAAGGTCGGAAATATCGGAGTTCGACGTTCTTAAGGTCGAACTACTTTGATACTGTATTTAGGTACAATACTCAAGGGAAGCAGGCCTCGGAGAGTAAATTGGGTAGAACTTATACTGTGAGTCCTACGGAAGGTTTGCGGTTGCTAAAAATGATCGAAGAGAATTTTCCAAGGTTTTGGTTTTAAATCTAAGTCTTTTATTTCAAACAGACAGTTTCACATAGGTACCGGAGCATTTGCTCTATCGCCTAGACATTCATGCTAGGAGACAGTTTAGTGTACTCCCTCCTTCTCTTACTGACTAACTCTAAGTTGAGGTGCCCTTATATATGTTTAAGAGGGGCACGCGTGACAGTGAGGGAACCACTAACATGAGTGGTGTGCATGACGTCAATTGGAGAGTCATGTACTCTTGACCATTTCGGTAATTGCCCGAAGGGTCAAAAGGGGCAAAGATAAGTCCCGCTAAAAGTTAATCCCTTTTGTCTTTAAGTTAAGCCTTGGATATTGGAATGCCAATGTCTAGGTTTCTTTTCTTAGGGGATTAAAATATGTTTGACTACTCATTTGAGCCTTAGGTCAAACTTAGTCCTATACAGACAATGACAAGTCCTAGTGAATGCTAGGGTAAGTTAGGTTTAAAAGGGTGAATCGCTACATACCCCCTAATGCTTTTAAGATCCATTTGTATCGAGGGCCATTACATAATTGTAGTTGAGCCTAGCTATAACATTTGTCTAAACACTATCAGCTACACAAGAAAAAGTAAAATTCCTAACACGGTTCAAGACATTACAAAAACATTACAAAAATGTGAAGGTGAAGAACAACTTACAAAAATTTTTAAAAAAGAAAGCAACAATTTTGACGTCGATCTTCAAAACACTGCTCGTCATGAAATATTCTGGCTCCTTCACATGCATAAGCATGGCCTCGAGATTATCCATGTTGTAGTAGATTATCAGACAGGTGGGTTTTCCTAATGGTGTTTTGAGCCATCTTGTCAGAGGAATTGGGTATGCCCCGTCCCAATGGGTGATGCAGGTGTCCTTCTTTTTGTTGGAGCAACAGTAGTGGCAAAATTCTTTGCCACCCAGTGGTCGTGGAAACGTCGTCAAAATCTCCCAGGCTTTATAGTCCCGATCTCTAGGTTGGGGAAGAACATTGGTGGATGTTTTAATCTTGGCCTTCAGTCGAGCAATCTTTGCTTGGTATTGCTTCAAGGACCAGCGATCCTTCGACAATATTTTAAGGAGCTTCCATGAAGTATTGGCGTAGTATAACGGGTTTAAAATTACACTTGGAGATATGGCCCCAAGTTTTTCTGGTCCTGTTTGTAAATTCCCTGGAACGAGTGTGGCTGGCGATCTTTTGATCAGCTGTCGACAACTTCTTCTTCGGGGATCCTTGTGGTGCTGGAGTCGGTCTCTTGACTATTTTGCTGGAGACAGATGGTCGTTGTTTCTTCAATTTGGCCACTTCCCTAGGCTTATTAAAGGCTGGCACATCTGGACGTGAAGATGGTCCAGGTTGCGGAGAAGGAGTCCTTTTCCTTTTTTTCGCTGGTGCTGACATTTCTTTGGCCATTTTTGGATGATTGGTCGCTGTTGACTTTGACTATACAGGTTCGAACTGATTTGGTTCGACCTGTGGTCGACTGCCGCTGGAGATTTCTTAGACTTCTTGGTTGCCCTTAACAGGGTCTTACGTAGAGCCAAGGACTTCCTCGGTGCTGGCATCGGTGATCCAATTGAGGTATCGACCGTTGAAGAAGGTTCGACGATATTTTCGGGTACGGCAGGCGGCGTCGGAGTGGATGTTCTTCCCTAAGAACATGGTTGGATGCTTTGACGTTTTGCCTAGCAGTCATCTCCGATTGGAGAGTTATAGTTTTGATGTCTGCTCTGGTCCGCGGCGACATATGCCTCCATTACTTTGGAGTAACCAACTGTTGAAGTTGATGGTTAGTCACCAGTCAGGTACTGGGCCATGGCAAAGAAAGCAGCATCTGATGCAGAGTTCAGACCATGGACAATCCTAATGATGCTGTCGAAGGTCGAAGGTGGGTTCTGGATACGGGCTATAAGGCCGAAGCGGTGTCTGCGTTAAACAGGCTCGTTGTAGCGCATTGACGTGCCACGACAAGAACAGCTGCAGTTCGGACTTCTCCCAATAATTCGTGGAAGTCTGAAGTAGATCAGCGAAGACGTTTGTTCGCACGTAGATTTACAAACTCATCGAGTTCGGTCCCATCGACAGGCATGTCGTGGGTGTCGATCATCTTGCGAGCGAAAGAGAGCAAATGGTCTAAGTCCGAAGACTGATTAGCCATTACTTGAGAGAAAACTTTGAAAATACGTGAGAACTTTAGAATCAAACACGTCCTCGAAAGAAACATGGAGAGTAAGAGAGAAAAAGTCGAAGGCGGCTCGAGCTTAAATTAGCTAAGAATTCAGTTGGCGTGACTCTCAAATGAATTAGCGCTCTATTGGCTGATTCATTAGTGACGCGTAAGTTTACATCCATTTGGACACCAAAATTAAAATTGATAGGGGTGCAGGCCCTAATTAGATTGGATAGGATCGTTAGTTTTAACACGTTAAGATTCATTTGAATCGAAAGTCGAACATGACCTATATATTCGCATAACAACTCCATGTCCGTTTGGACTTTGGCGTTATTATAGAAGTTCGGACTTATGACGTCTACGAATTTTTGTGCTATGGAAGGAACCCAATCTTTGTTAAATAGATAGTTTGCTGCTCCTCAAACTTTGAATGTTGTAGTTCGTTCTTCGTTGTTTTGATTAGGACTTTCTTCATTAAATTTCTTAGTGTCTCTGAAATGAGAGATGGTTAGACATCTCTGAAGATAGACCTTTTCATTAGGATCTACTATGTCTTGCTGGTTGACGTAAGCCTCAGTAAACAGCCATACTGTAGTGATTATGTCAGGACTATATTCATCAATTAATAATCCCATTTCATGGGACACATTGTGTATTACGATGTTATTGACTTTGTCAGGTGGTTTGGATAATTGACCTGATCTAGTATATGTATTTACTCTGGTACTTTGATTTACAAGACCTTTTTTTAGGTATCTTGGAACTGATTTTTGCGAGTCTACCACGTTTTTTCACACCCTTCAGATTTTAAGTGGCATCAGTATTAGATACTGTACACACAGGTTGCGTGGAAAGTAAGTTCAGACATTTGTTCGATCTTTCTTGTTTCGCTAAATAGTCTGTATTGTAGACTGTGATAGCGTCATTCGATTTAGAAGGTAAGGTCAAAGATTTCTTCGAACTTCCTTTCTAAATCTTACACTTTGTTTTTTGGGTAGCGTTTGGTGCATTTAGCACTTTGGATGAGTTCGAACATTCGTTTGAACTTCCAGGTTTCATCACACCCATATGGGTGGTGACATGCATTTTGCATGGAGGTTGGGTCAGAACATTTGTTCGGCCTTCCTCGAGATTTAGTTCGAAGTATGGGAGAAGTTTCGTCCTCATCTTCGGCTTTGGTTAAGTCTCTGGCATTATAGATTCCAAGTGTTTTGGATCTTAACGTATCTCATAACTCGTAGGTAGTAGGTGAGATGACTCTGTAGATGGTATAGATCCCATCTCTTTTGAGGGTTAACTTGAAGGTAAACCCTTTGTGGGCAAAGCTCTTTGCTCTAGAGGTTAACCACACTTTATCACTGATTTAAAAATCAGGAGTTGTTGCACGAAGATTGTGCGTTAGTCTTCAGTCATCCTGCGCTTGTTCGAGCTTGTCTCGGCACGCTAGGAGTTTACTGGAAAGTATTTCCAGGAATCCTTAGAACTTGTTCTTACAGAATAACGGATCATGACAGACGTCATTGAACATCAGGACATTGTCATGAGGTGACCTGGGTGTTCGACCAAAGGTTTGGAAGAAGGCACTTTCTCCAGTCACTGAGCTGGGGCTAGAGTTTATAGCCCATCTCACAATCGCGAGATGCTCATCCCATGTGTCATGGGAGTTTTCTACTACTATGGAGAGTTTGACTTTTACGTCTGTGTTTCCTCTCCATAGGGTTGGCTTGTGGGTGATACTGTGCAATAGTAGTAAAACAAACTGGATACCATTGTCACATCGGACAAATTTTGGTTTTCCAAATCGAAGATAGATTTCTTCGATCAAGGTTCGAGATATTGTCTCGGCCTTTGAATCACAGATGGGGAAAATTTTGACCCATCCGGTTTCTATGTCACATGCTAAGAAGATGTATTTAATTCCAGCTTTGGTGACTAAGTAAGGACCCATAAGATCGATCGCTAAGGTATCGAATTTTGGAGGTATAGGAGGCAAAGAAACTGGAGTTTTATCTGCAGTGTTTTTGAACTTATACCTTTGACACTCTGTGCACTGTAGAACATATGTTCGTGCTTGTTGCCTGAGTCCAGGCCAGTAGTACCATTTGGATATCCTACTTATTGTGGCATTTATGCCAGGATGCCCTGCTTCAGGTGCATCATGGATCCATTTTAGGACTCTTTGCTGTAGGACAGCTGGAACCATTAGTTTAGGATCCTCATCTAGTGAGGGATAAATGATCCTTTTGAGGATGCCATTTACCAGGAAGTATCCCCTGTTGGTAAAGTTTCGACCTTCAGTGTCACTTGTCATCCTCAGCTTCTATAGCTAGGATGATGTGATCGCACTGTTGGTCTAAGAGTTGCATTTTGCGAAACTCTTCAGCCGTGACGGGCTGTTTGTCCACCAGAAAATGGTGGATGAGTACCACAGGATCTGACTGTCCTGAGGTACGAGATAGCAAGTCTGCTAAGTTATTTAAGTCTACAGGGATGTATTTTACATCGAAAACGAATTGCTGAATTTCTATCAGCTAACGAGCAACTCTGCTCTAGGGTTTCTTGGTCTTAATTAGTTGTCTCAAGGGAGCATGGTCGGTATGAACGAAAAAGGTCAACCCATCCACATAACTTTGGAACTTTTGAACTGCCCAGATGACTGCTAGGGCCTTCTTTTCTGTAGAAGAATAGTTCATTCGAGCAGGGTTGAAAGATTTCGAGGCATATTCGATCACTCGAAAGTCCTCTCCATTACCCTGTCCTAGTACTGCACCCATGGCTTCATTTCTGGCATCTGTATAGAAATAAAAACACTTATTGAAGTCAGGTTGAGCCAGGATTAAGGCAAAGGTGATGCTTTAGTTTGTCTACGGCCTGATTGCAGGCATCGGTGAAAACAAACGGTTCACCTTTTTTGAGCAACTTGTGCAAGGGAGTGGCAATGGTGGATAAGTCTGGTATAAACTTTTTAAACCACTTGCAAGAGGCCAGAAAGGATTTAAGCTGTTTTGCGTTTTTTGGATATGCCATATTGAAAATAGCCACTAATTTGTCCGGGTTCAGACTTATTTCTTAATGAATTCACAATTCTTTCTGTTGAAACCGAAGTTTTTTTCGCCAAACATGCAGAAGATTTCATTTAGATCTCAGCATGTTGTTCTACTGAATCACTACCAAGGTAGACGTCGTCTTGGTAGGCTTTAACTAATACACCATTTATCGACTGGAGTATGTCATCTACAACCCGTTGACAGTGGGCTGCAGAGTTTCGAGCACCCATTAGCATTCTCGTATAGCTATACGTGATAAATGAAGTTATGGTCGAAAATAGCTGCTGGCAATCCTTATGGATGGGAATTTGCCAGTAACAGCTGGTTAGATCAAGGGATGACATGTACTGCTTGATTCATATTTCTGCTATAAGATCATTGATCTTAGGTATAGGATACCTATCAGGTATTGTGACAGCATTAAGTGCACGGAAGTCCGTGACCAAGCGATATTCACTGACATTGCCAGGCTTGGGTACTAGCAGTGACAGTGCTGCCCAAGGAGAAGAAGAGGGTACCCTGTAACCTTTCCTAATAGGGTCGTTAACTTTTCCTGAAGAATCTTCTCCTTCATCGGTGACACCAAGTATGCCCTGACAGCGAATGGCTGAGCGTCAGTTTTGATATCGATCCTCTGTGGGGAGACATCTGCAGCTTAATCAGGTTCTTCGAAGATCCCATGGTGAAATTTTAGCAGCTGGTTGACTTCGTCTCGCTTTTTTTTCGGTCCAAACGTCATCATCTTTAACATAAATCTGACTAAAAAACGACGTCATAATGTCACACACTTATGACGTGAATTTCAAGATAAAAAGGACTGAGTTGACTACTTATCAAGTGTCCCTATTGTTTGTACCTTTTCACTTGAGAAGTGAAGGGAAGGACTGAAGTCGGGCGGTTAGCCGGATAAGGTCGGAAATATCAAAGTTTGACTTTCTTAAGGTCGAACTACTTTGATACTGTACTAGGTACAATACTCGAGGAAAGCAGGCCTCGGAAAGTGAATTGGGTATGACTTATACTGTGAGTCCTACGGAAGGTTTGAGGTTGCTAAAAATGATCAAAGAGAATTTTTCAAGGTTTTGGTTTTTTAAATTTCAAAGTCTATTATTTCAAACAGACAGTTTTACATAGGTACAGGAGCATTTGCTCTATGGCCTAGACATTCATGGTAGGGGACAGTTTACTAAACTCCCACCTTCTCTCACTGTCTAACTCTAAGTTGAGGTGCCCTAACACATGTTTAAGAGGGACACACGTGACAGTGAATGAACCACTAAAGTGAGTGGTGTGCATGACGTCAATTGGAGCGTCATGCACTCTTGACCATTTCGGTAATTGCCCGAAGGGTCAAAAGGGGAAAAGATAAGTCCCGCTAAAAGTTAATCCCTTGTGTCTTTAGGTTAAGCCGCGGATATTAAAATTCCAAAGTCCCGGTTTCTTTTCTTAGGGAATTAAAATAAGTTTGACTACTCATTTGAGCCGTAGGTCGAACTTAGTCCTATACGGACAATGACAAGTCCTAGCTAATGCTAGGGTTAAGTTAGGTTTAAAAAAGTGAATCGCTACAGGGGGCTATTTATGGAGGTATAATGTCCATGAAGCGGTGGTTGCAAGACTGAAGTCTGAAAATTTTTTGAGATGGATAGCAGCCCATTGAATGGCAGGATGACAAATTAATTATATTTTGTAATTAGAACCAGAAAACTATAATAACATGATTGTAACTTGTTTTTCAGATAATAACAACCCACTATATCAGCCAAACTGCTAATCCATGCTGGGAATCGAGTACAGAGTTTATTGTTGCTGAGATATCCAAATGCTTCATAGAAATTGCAGTTTGGAATTATGACATATCAAAGATGACAAATGCAGGAATTCTAGGATTGGCCACATTAAATCTGAATTTGGTAAGAGAACAGATTATTTGTTTCTGTAATTAGCTGTTCAATTTTGCATATTAACTTTATACACCATAAACCTGAATGCAAAAAATCTACTCACTGCATAAAACAAGTAAAAATGTGTTTTTCTCAGCAACCAAATGTACGATTTAAAATCGGAAAAGAACTTTTTTTAAGACAATCAATATATTCCTGTTTATAATTTATCTATTGTGAAAATAATTTCTGCTGAATTTTTCTGGAGGATAGGCTGCAACAGTAGTCATTTTATCAAGAAACCATTAATTAACATTAAGTCTGGATATGTGTTCATTAAGCTATAATAATTAAATTTCATCCAGAAACACAGCCAGAGGGGCATATGGCGTAAATAATGCAAATTTGTGTTGCTTTTAAGTTCAACATTGTTTTCCTCGAGGATGCATAAGGAATTTTAAGCAAATTAGGCAAATTATAAAAAGGAATACAGTCCCTTACAAAAATGTAAGGTATTAACTTAGTTACATTATAGTATCCAGTAGGTATCAAGGTAATCTTTAGGTTTCTTAGAGGTATCAAATTTTGAAACCTTAGCAATGAGACGTTTTAAGGTTTCTTTTCGTTTTTTTAGTCATCAAAAGGTTTCATTCACTTTCAATGCATCTTTTAAGTTTCAGATATGTAGTTATGGCGGAAATGTTTGTAAGTACTTTAAGGATACTTTGATCACAAATTTTTGGTTTATGTCAAAAATATATCCCATATGGAAAAAATGTAGCTGGAAACATACATTTTTTTTAAATATGTTAGTTATATGGCACATGTTTAGAAATTGGCCCAGTATCAGTATTTGCATAATATTTTAAATATA